>JBBPDH010000151.1:8781759-8791973 GCA_037974565.1 Clupeocharax schoutedeni
CTCGCACACACACACACACACACACACACACACACACACATACACACACACACCTACACACACACACGCACACACACACGCACACACACACACACACACACACACACATCCACTGTTTCCTTCCAGTTTATTGATCGATACAACTGTTTACACGTGTGTGAGTGTATGTGCATGTGTGTGATTGTGCGTATATGTGTGTGTGTGAGTGGGTGAATAATGTTTTATTCAGCTCTGATATACACTGTGTTCTGGGAGAGGGTGCTGATTTTGTGCTGATAGCTTTTGATGAGGCGGAGAGGCTGCGAGCAAAAGGAGGTATGAATATATTTATGGTGCTGATGCTGATTGGGGCTGCGGCTGTGCTAACGCTGCCTTGCTGGGTGTTAGATTAGACCTGCCCAGCGCTGTATCAAAGTTCAATACTCCATTAGTTTTGTTTAGGCGGACTGGCTTGTGCCATTATTGAGGTCAGCTCTGGCTTTGCTAAAGCCACTCGAGCCAATCGCAAAACAGCATGATTTATGGTGAACTGCTAACCCACCAGAGCGAGACGCAGGTGAATATTCCACCCATCGCATCAGGGGCACACACACACACACACACACACACATACACACACTTGCCTGCTTGGATGAATGTGTGCTCACATACACACACACATTTTAAATGTCAGAGTGTTTGGGAGATGAGAATGTAGATAGGGGAAAAAGAGAGGAGTGTGTGAAAGAGCTTTGGAATAATGATGGTTTTTAATGTCATATTATCACTTCACTGATAAATACTCTGGACACTGCTTCTACAAACCAAATGGCCATTGTGAATATTCAATAACAGTCTCAAACACACACACATGCACACTCCAGACCTATGAAAACACAAGGTCAATGCCATCTGAAAAACAATTCTTCCATTCAAGTTGTTGGAAATGTCCTCTACAGCAGCTTTTCCCCTCAGCCCTGGTTCTGATGGAGCCCTACACAGCACATTTTAGTGCTTTCCCTGCTCTTAAAAAACTCATTTTAGCAATGATAATGGCTTGTTAATTAACTGATTCTAGTCAAGTGTGTCACAACAGGGCAGGCTGTAAATGCACAATGCAGGGGTCGCAGCACCAGGCTTATACAGTCGCGAGAAAAAAAGGGTGAAAATGGCCACCCTCTGAGGTTGCATCTGCATGAGTGGCTCTGAAATAATGAAAAGGCTACATATTCATGAAGTTTCTCAGAGCAGGGTTTATGATCTGGGATCAGTTCCTGTTAGTGAGGACATATATACTAGCAGAGAAATCTGACCCTAGTTTGAAAAGTTTTATGAATACAGGCGCTGAGAAGTCCCAAAAGTAAACAAAGCACACACAATATTCTATATACCATATGTTAGTCACTGAACATATGGTTTAAATAAACAACTTCTTGGCCGTCATTTTAACCAAACGCGTTTTGTTGCTGCTGATCAACACAGTGCAGTGATAATGACATGTAAAATTATTTTATTTCATTTAACTCTTGCTTATATAGCCTGCTTTAAATCAAGCATTTCTTATTTGGCTACTTTAAATGCTGTTTGTCTGGTCATGTCATTGTTTTAGTACTGTATTTAAAATCAATGTCATGTTGCATGACCTTTAATGTTCCCCAAATTGTTGAATTTTCATAAGTAACTGGAAACCACTGCTCTCTCAGTGACCGTAAGCTGCTGTAGCCCTGTGGCAGCAAAAAAACCCATCCCTCTTAGCTGGGATGTGGATTAGGTGTGGGTATGCATACTTTGTTTATGTTATGTAACACTAGGGCTGTAACGGTACATGTATTGGTACCGAACCGTCATGGTACATGTCTTTCGGAGAATACACAGTACAACGGAGAAGACATGATTGAAGTAATACGGAATCACAGAGGGACCAAAAAGCGCATGTAAATCATAAACCTGGGTCGTACTGTGGTGCAATAGTGCCACCTACTGGTGTAAGACTTAAACATACATGAAAATATAAGCAAGAGTGTGTGTTTATAATACACGGCTGTTTATTTAAAATAAATGAAAACAAACCAAGCCTCTTTCTTTAGAAGTTTTTTTTGCTTAACTTTGCTGTATCATGAACTGTACCGAACTATGACATCTGTGTACCGTCACACCCCTATGTAACAAAAATGTTTTATTTTTATCTTATTTGGCCACTAATCTTTTCTGGGGTGTCATTCGTATTTCTAAGATTTCTGAACATCCCAGTCAGTTTACAATTCTTTCTCCTTTTTTGGTGCTTTCCTTGTTCAACATACCCATTATGCAGATACCAGAAGACACCAGTTCCAACAGAGAATGGAAATAGTGATGAATTTCTTCCATTTTTCTTATATTATTATCTATTATTCATCTTAATATTATCTGCTTGACTGTGGACTAATGAAAGTCTTTAAAATTCTTTTGTAACCCTGCTGAGCTTCTTTGAGCTCCTCTAAAATCTCTAAGTCATGAGAAATATGCTGACATATGAAAATATTGAAAATCTAGTCAATATATCTGTTTTATTCTCATTATAAGATTTGAATAAGAATGTAGATATTATCGATCTAATTATTATTTCTAGATATCTTGCTTTTGCTCTCTGTTAAGCAATGTTATCTTGATGAATTCCTATTTATTCACCAAAATATCAGTGTTTTGTGTGGTATGCATTAGTCCAGCTGCACTCTGAGCATTACAGCAAGGTGTGATACACTGACAGGCAAGTCCGACCAAGCTGTATAATACTGCCTGGCAGTAGCAGGTTTTTATTTAATCTACTGTCAAGGCAGACTAGCAATTGAATAGCATCTCACATAGATAGTTTATATAAACATGTATGAGATATTTAAGTAACAGCAGAAAATGTAAAGAAGCACAGACTGCTGTCAACATGTTTACCTGTCGTGGCTGTTAGAATGGCAGAAAATCCTGATTGTCCTCTTCTGCTCCCTTAAAAACGGGATGTTTTGATCGGCAAGTTTTTGTATATATAAGCTCTCTTTCACTCATTTTCTATAACCACTTATAGGATTGCAGGTACCTGGAGCCTATGCCAGAGCCAATATACATGAGGCAGGGAATCACCCTGGGTGCATACATACTTTCATTTTAGAACCCCCAATTCGCCTGACACACACCTTTTCCATGTTATCCAGCTTGCAGTCTTGTTCTAAGGTAGTTCTGGCAGAGCTTGGACTTTTGGTCACCATCTTGCTGTAGGATGGACCCGAACAACTAGGCACATACCAGACGAACTGCATGGAGCTACAGAGTTATTTCCCTCTTCTGGGTAACCTTACCATTTAAACTTCTCGCAGTTCAGCGCTGTCCGTTCTACCATTTCCTGATATTCATGGGTCTTGAACTGTTTGAATGTCAATTAAAAGAAAGCTTGAAATACTGGGGTTTTCTAAAACTTTTGACCGGTAGTGTATGTGAAACACAAATGGAGAATGGATTTACTGGTCGGAGAATGCTGCTGCAACAAATGATTAGAAGCCCTATCAGAAACATAGAAACTGTCATGAGATCCATGATGTGATTTGGCATGCTTGCCTTTATATCACTGACTTTTGGATGGCTTTCAGTCAGTCCACTTTTACAGCAGATATTCTGCAGGGGCTTTCTGGCCATTCTACATTCAGCCTTACCTGGTGTTGCTTGGCTCGAGATGACAGCGATGCTGGAACGGCACTAAAGGCTGCTGTCAGAAGAACTTAGTTGTTAAAACTAAAATGATGAAAAATTAACAATCCATAACTCACTAGTTGAACAACTTAATTCCCATGACATTTTAACACCTAAGGGACCTTCATGCGTGCATGTGTACTTGTGGTGTTTACATACACCTGTCAGAATAGGTACATCACACCTACACATGTACAGATGGTTCTCTTCCTCATTAATTTATTTAATCCTGGGTTTGTCACTTTGTCGGGCTCCTTTTACAGTCGTTAAACATACAGTAGTTGACTTCAGTAAATCATTGAACATTTCTGTTGTCATCTAGACACTGTCTGAAAAAACAGAGCAACACAAAAACAGAACAAAAATGCTGTGTTGCCTCAACGAAACAAACAAAAATAAAAGGATGAAAAACAAAAACCAACAGCTCATTGTATGTCAGTCACCATAGAGCAAGTTTACTTGGGTTAGCATAGTACTTCATGGTACCGCTGGTTGACAGAACCAATCACCTCCCAAAGGAATACAGTCTGGTTAATAAGGATGTAAGCAGAAGGGAGTGTTTTAACACATTATCCATGTGTGAAATTAAATGAAGATGATGGTGACTGTTAAAGAATTATGATCGAAAATTAACTTGTTCTTGTTCCTGGCACTTAGGAACCGAGCCTGCACAAGAAGCATAAAGCCAACTGCAGAAATCTACCTCACTGTTCCATTTAACACCATCAATCAATCATTTAGAGGACAAGCAGCAGACTTGATGATCTGAAGAAGTGGTGATGGAGCTAAGGAGAAAAGTGCCGGTGAGATTATTGAGAAATAGGGGAGAGAGTTCACTCTGGGTGCATTTTTCAGCATGAGAGATATGGGTTTTTTACATTGTTCATTGCATTTTGAGAGGTGGACTGTGACAAAAACACACGCACTTATGCACACCACCTGTCTTTAAGCTCCCATGAATATGTATACCAGCAAGTAGTATTCGATAAAAGTTGTACTCAACCCAGTCAAAAATGATGCAAATGTATCTTTTAATGAATATTTGGACGAAAAAAAGTCTTGGGGGCATTCTGTGCGTGTGCATGTGACAGAGAGAGAGAGAGAGAGAGAGAGAGAGAGAGAGAGAGAGAGAGAGAGAGAGGGGCAGAGATGTATTTTTAAAAAGTGGGGATGTTTATTGCTCATAAATACCTACAGAAAAGCTGCCTCTAACAGCATGCCTTAAAATTTGCCTTATACTCACCCAGCAACCAATAATAGAATATTAACTGCTATTTCACTGTTAATGTTGATGAATGGCCGTTAAAATAATTATGTTCCCACTTTCAGTAAGATGGTTTAGTTAAGCGTGAAAGACATAAAAGATTTTAAATGTCTATTATTTTAGCCAGTGTACACAATGTGTTACAAATAGCCGATCTCCAAGCGATAACACTGACGATGTTATTAGCTTATTTCACAAGCAAGAGCGGTCGTAAAACAATTGTTTTATTGATGTGTTATAAGCATAACTTTGCAAACAGCTGGTTTATATAGCACCACTGTCTAGAAAGGCAGAGATTTACAAAGGGTGGTTAATGAGTTCCTTTATTTATTAGTGTTCTGAAAGCAGTCTGGCAAACTGCCAAAGGGGAGGGGTTAAAAGATATGATAGGTCCAGCTCCGTGTCAGTAAAGAAAATAATCAATGAGCCGCAGAGGAGATTCATTGTATTTTTTTTTTTTACAAATTAATTACACAGGCACAGGGACCAGAGTGAAAGGGGATGGTGTTTAAACGGTTGATTGGGTCAGCCCAGTGTCAGTCTATTGATGTTTCATTGAATTTCAAGATGTTTTGGTCAATAATTCAAATGTAGCTGAGAGAAGAACTGCCAGTCAAGCCTCTGAAAGAGCTGGACAACGCTGATATTTCAGGTAATGTTCATTAATACATTTGTAACTGACAGGCATGTGATCTGGCAAATCACAGCAATAGAAAGATGCACGAATGCCTTCTTAAGACTGAGGATGTTCCCAGCATGTGTTTAAGCTTGAATAACTCTGCAACCATTTGCATAAAAAAATCTGTCTGCATCATTAAGTATTTTCATTATTATTCATTCTTTTTAATCTGCAATTCCTAGTGAAATCCTATACTTCTATAGAACTCACATTCTATAGATGTTAGATTATAGCTGCTAAAGATTAATATGAACCTTTTTGCAATCTACTGTCCAGGTGTAATACAGGCCAAAATGATTGTTTTAAGTGGTAACAATCAATTAAATGAATCCGTCTCAAGTTATCATTATATTATTCCTCTTTTACAGTGCTAAATATATCCCATTATCGCAAGTGCTATAATAAGCTTGGCTGCAGGTTAACATTATTACATGCAGTAGAACCAGATCCATGATTCAGAGGCATTTGAAAATACAGTGTTACTTCCAGTAAAATAACATCCAAGTTTAATAAGTGAGAGCCAGCAATGGTCACGGTACCATTTTTGAACATTTAGCAATTTGGCCAGTCTACCCGCTAAAGACAGAGCAGCGTGGTCCAGCTCTTTCAGAGGCTTGACTGGCAGTTCTTCTCTCAGCTACATTTGAATTATTGACCAAAAAATCTTGAAATTCAATGAAACATCAATAGATAATGACTTCAAAACACACAGTCCACAGTGCGCCCACATGCACAAACTAAATTAGAGAGAGAGAGAGAGAGAGAGACAGACAGACAGAGACAATGAGAGAGAGCAAGAGAGACAGAGAGAGAGAGAGCGAAAGAGAGACAGACAGACAGAGAGAATGAGAGAGAGCGAGAGACAGAGAGAGAGACAGACAGACAGACAGACAGACAAACAGAGACAATGAGAGAGAGCGAGAGAGAGAGACAGACAGAGAGAATGAGAGTGAGAGAAAGAGAGAGAGAGAGACAGACAGACAGAGACAGAGAGCGAAAGAGAGACAGACAGACAGAGAGAATGAGAGCGAGAGAAAGAGAGAGAGAGACAGACAGACAGAGACAATGAGAGTGAGAGAGAAAGACAGACAGAGAGAATGAGAGTGAGAGAAAGAGAGAGAGAGAGAGAGACAGACAGACAGAGACAGAGAGCGAAAGAGAGACAGACAGACAGAGAGAATGAGAGCGAGAGAAAGAGAAAGAGAGAGAGAGAGAGAGAGAGATAGAGAGAGAGAGAGAGATAGGGAGAAAATGTGAATATGGCTGTTGGGCCCACAGCAGAGTTTTGTATTGAAATATGTAGTCTCAGCATCCCTCCACTGTAAAGGATCTGAAATGTGTGCCAGCACACAGGAGAACACTGGTCAACTGCCTTCACAACGGCCTGGTCAACAGGCCCTCAGCACCGAACACACAGCTCTCTGTTCCACAGTATTAGGAAAAGAAGGTCAACATTAACTTTTCAGATGTGAACTCATAAACTATTTATTAAGCAGCTGTAAAGTCCAGAACTTTGATTCCTTCTATGGTAGCGTCCCCGGTGAAACAACATTGCAAGATGCGGAACGAAATATGAAATATATAAATATAAAAAAACAGGACTGTGTTTGCATTCAGTTGGGGTCCGACTCATTAACTGGTGATTTTAGTGTGACTTTATGGGCGGTTAGTCAGATAATAGGCTGACAATAAAAACATGAAGAAAGGAAACTATTGACACACACACACACACACACACACCCATACACACGCAGAGAGTAGCCTCATTACACTGGCAAAGGGCCAGGTAGCTTACTGAGTTCACTCAATTACCGAGAGAGCTTTTTAAAAAGCAGCTTGCTCAATTTCCAGGAACACTGCTGTGCTTTGAGATGAGAAACTCTAGACGAAGCGCAGAGGAACGGCCTGAGATTGCCGCTCTTAGACTTTGTCGTGAGCCAGCAGGTGAAAGTGTCATTTGGTAATGGGTCTGATTGCTTGAAGCCAGAGAAACAACCCCCTGGGAAGCACTCTGTCAGGCGAGTGTAAAGACAGGAAAACTCAAACTACACAAATTTTTCTCCTCTGTTTAGGACAGAGGTGCATGGCCAGACCTCAGCTATTGGTCCTGGCCCTCAGGAACAGCGAAACAAGCATTCTGTCGGGGGCTACTCACACAGTTAAAGGTTACACTAGGGGGGAAATGGATCCAAACATGCAGCGTTGTCGAGTATATGAAGTTTTCATGGAAAAGCCAAAGATGTTAAAGGTGAACTGTCGAGATTTACCTGGTGGTGTGAATACTGGATCTGGACACTCTCTGACCCCTGTGAGAAAGCTCTGCAAGCTGTTTTATTATTTTTTTTCCTTTTTTTTGCAAGTATTCAAACTTTTCAAAGCGTGACCTGCTGAGGCAAGAACTGCTGTGCAAGCACCCTGTGAATCATTGAAAACAAGGCTAGGGCTTTGCTCGAGCGAATCCAAGTGTCATGATGTGAACTTCTTTTAATTTGTATTTCGCAGAGTGCCAGGACATCCAGGGATGACCCTGCTGCCACCTGAAGGCGCGAGTTCTAGTGGATTGTAAATCGACAAAAGAACCTGACGATTACCAAGCATTTTGGTTGCAGGCTATTTTCGAACTAGAGGAAGAGATGCAAAATGCCAGCTCAGGGCTGTGTTTAAGGCATGGCACCTCAAAGCTCACATCGTATTTCAGACTGACAGTGCTTTGATTGACTGCAGTTAAGGGGATGCATCTGCAAATGCTTTGTTAAAGATTGATGCCTGCAGACAGCTCAAGTGTGTAATTAAATAATGAGAGGAAGCATCTTTGAGGGAGAACAAGCTTGGTTATTAGTGAGTAAGTCGTTTTCCTGTGAATGGTTACCTGACAGCAGTTCTCTAAAGGTTGTAAACCAATGAACTGATGTAAGTAAGGCCTGAACACACTAATTTAAGCCTTAGAAATCCACTGGTGATCATCATTTTTGCTACTAATATTGGTGTTACATGCTAAAGCACAAGGTAAAAAATTGTAACTTTCATTACACAAACTGAAGTTTAAGGAATTAGCTTTGAAGCTTACCTTTGTTTTAAAGAGCTGTGACAAGTCATTCTAAACCAAGGACATTTTTGTGACCAGTCATTTCACAGTTTGTCATGTCCCCAAAGCAACGTTTTATTCCCACTGTATTCAGTCCCCATTGCTCTTGGTTGTCATGTACAGTTTTGTACAATGTTTTGTTCTTGCCAATCCCGAAAAACGTCCCTTTCTACTCCTGCCGGTGTTTATTTTCTTTCCTGTTCTTATCATCAGCTTCAAATCCTTGCCACGTTGAGCCAACACGCCCACAAGAGACAAACACGGCAAGATAACAGAGACATCTCGCCTCCTAATGTGAACACAGGGTAAGCTGCTTTTGCTCTGAGGCGACAATTTGGCACTCATTTTATGGGAAATCTCATTCGCATTTCAGACTCGATAAGATGCAGGCTCACACTAAACGGCTTGCAGGAAGTCAATGTTCCATTATTTGGAGAAACAGATTACCATTTGAATATTTGCTGCTGCTGCCCCTAATAGACAAGGACAGGGATCTGTTCTGAGCAAACAAAGAAAACAGAGTGAGATATGTATCACAATCATGGAATTTTCATGGTAGAAACATTGAACTGGCAGGTGTGGTGCATGTTTGTAGATGCGGAGCACCTTATGGACCTGGCTTGTAACCCACTCGCTTGTTTGGATTTTGTAAGCTAAATATTGTACACACAGGGGAGTTTAGCTTTTGGGGCTTCATAAAAGTGATGCTTTGCATGATTAGTCCTTATTTATAACTGTCTTTATGATTTTTGGTGTCTGTCAGTGGCAGAATTTGTCTCCTTTTCTTTCAGACCCAACAAACTGCATTAAATCAGTGAGACTGCAATTTGTATGTTAGACTCCAAATATCAGTCTGCCACTGAACTCAGACAAGAGCCAGTCAATTTTGTCAAACATGAATAACATTTTTTTTTCACATTGTCTCATTTTATTTGCATTATCATATAATTTAAATTGGTAAAATTATGGCTAAATTAATTTTAATAAAAAAACCGCAGAGATACTTTAGTCTCAGCCTCAGACTCAGCCTCAGCCCATGGAACGTTGGCTAAACGTCTGATGCATATGGCACACTTAACTGGAAACACTTCAGGAATCTCTAAGTCGTCATCTGATTGGTTTTATCGGATTTCTGGGTGACGCGAGTGTCGCGTTTATTTTCGGTCCGCCGGGAAACAAAGCGCAGATGTGTGATCACAGACGTGTGATCACAGATGTGTAATCGCAGACGTGTGATCCTATTGATTTCCTCAGCGTTTTGATCAGATGTGATAATGCAGGCGCCATTGTTGTTATACGTGCACAAACAGATCAATGCCTTACTGCTGGTTTTGTTCTCCTTCTTTGATTTTCTATGCTGACTGACTTGTTGCACGCCAGTTTGTTGTTGTGGGGACATTTCCACGCTCAGAAACTTGACGCTGAATGAAACGAACTGTGATTGGTTGTTTGACATGTCGGTCAAACGGCCTTATGGGTGGGCCTTGGCCAAA
>JBBPDH010000151.1:8825754-8835981 GCA_037974565.1 Clupeocharax schoutedeni
AAGAAGAACACCAATATAAGCATCCAGGTATTCCTCATCAATGTCATTCCACATGTCGCCATGAACCTTTTTTCCTTCATAGCAATCATGACTTTCTTTAGTGACAATGGCATAAACAGATCAAAACATATTTTGATGTCACTTACTCTCGTCAAAGCAAACCTTGTGACTCCAGGGGTCATTTTTAAGACATTTGCAGCAGCTCTTTGTTTGTTTGTTTGTTTGTTCAGGTAAGGAGACACACAGGCTAAGAGAGAAGCCCCTCAAAGTGTGTTTATGATTTTTGTTTTGACCTTAACTATTGTTTTATAACCTTAAATTATAACTGGGCCCTACCAACACAAAGGTAATAATTTTCACCAGAGCACTTTTTAATTTAGTGCAATTGTTTTTTTATTTTTTATTTTAATTAAATACAGAGTCAAAAAGCCTTGATGCAATAAGCAAAATTAGGTAGTAGTTTTATGCATTTAAAAAGTAAAACAGGTCAGTGCTGACCCTAACATAAGAGGAAGGTAAAATAAACAGCAATGTATTAACCAGGAAACACACACTCTTGTTTATATATTTTCATGTATGTGTAAGTGTTTGCACTATTGCACGATGACCCAGCTTTTAGATTTACTTTCGCTTTTTAGTCCCTCTGTGATTCCGTATAACTTCAGTCACGTCTTCTCCGCCGTACCGTGTATTCTCCAAAAGACATTGAGTGTGTCCGAAACTGCTCACTTGCGCACCGAGCTAAAAGTCAGTGCACTGAAAGTACCCGGATGCTGCACTGTAATTGGCCAGAAATTACAGTGCAGAACGATGTACACTATGCACACTAAACGGGCGCCATTTTGACCATGTAGCGGAGAGTGGGGGGGACTTTCAACGTGTTTTCGAGTTGGATAATGGCTGCAAACAGTGAGATATAAGCCCGAGGCAGCTGGTTCGTATAAATGTAAGTAACGTAAATAAAATTATTTTACCGATGTACATTGCGGTAAAACTGGCAGATATTTTGGTGGCTGGAGAATTGCAAGCAAATGTTTGTGCGTCACTTCAACTAAGTGCAAAACATTAGTGTTCTGTTTAGGACAGCACTGACCCACAGCAGTGCGCACTATGCACTAAATCTCAGTGCACTGACAGTAGTGCGTGATTTCGGACACACCCATTATGTACCGAACCATGACCCATGTACCGTGATGGTTGGTAAGAATACATTTACCGTTACAGCCCTATTAAATTAGTATAAAATGGTCAGCTGGGTATCTCAAAGACATTGCCGTTGCTCAAAGACATCAATATCCTCTGGATATTTAACCCTTTCTTGCCTACAGGGATTGTTCCATTTTTGACACTAATGCATGCTGACATAGAATAAAGCCTTGTGTGATTATATATAAGAAAAACAGCTTAGGCACATAATTTTAACCAGTTATTGGTTATTTATGTTCAATAATAACACATTCTTAAAAATATAATCAAATAATTCATCCATATATCATATTATTCTTGAAATCTCACATTTGGGGCATTACATAGAAACAACTAGCGACTTCACAAAAGAAATGGATGCACGTACAATCTATAGTCAAAGATTCTGAGTGTAATGAGCTATGCAGAGGATTTCAAATTCAATAAAAATGAAAACACAAACTTACATTGGATTTTTGATTGTCATTAATATATTGAATTATTACAGGAATTGTTATACCGATCCAACAGTCACTATACTGAAGGGTGAAAACAATCAGTGTGTTGTTTTTACCACATCTGTTTTGGGAGTGCACCTTGTAAAACACTCCATCTCTGATATTCTCCTGCTGGAGTCAGGCTAATATCAGCGATCCCTAAATCTGAAAGAAACCAGAAAGAAATGAACTAACACTGTCTGGAGCAGACAGTGAGTGCCTCTCCTCAGTCCAGTTCTGCAGTTATAGCATCCTGCACTTTGCAGGACCCCCTCACTCTCTTTTATTCAGGATGACAGATGTGTATAACAGTAAATAAAGCATTTATCGGTTTGCCGAGCTCTTCCATGTCCTCCCTCTTCTTCCACATCCAACAAAATCCAACTGGCTTTGTATCAGTTCTCCTCTATATCACCTCAAAGATCTCATTTCTATTATATAAGTAAATTAGTTTGCACATGAGTTCATTTTGTAAGTTCACTGGCTGAGGAACGTGTCAGCCATTGCCTAGGCTGTCCCTTAAACTGCCCAAACCTTTGCTAAAACCTAAGACCCTTTGACCAGTCGAACTGTGGCAAGACAAGAGTGGGCACTGCTAGAATGTTCTCCAGTCACACCTGTGGGAAACGTATAAATCACGTAAAACCCATTGAAAGGATTTAAAGACAAGAGTGGAAAATTTGTACTCCTCTCCTTTTTCTAAACCAGAGACCAAAACAAACAAGTGTAGGAACTAAAAACCAGACAATATTTGAAATGCATTAAAGGTGAGAGCAGAAAGTTCCTTGAACACAGCCTCATTTTGTTTAACATTGAAGCCAGCTTTAACAGGTTACCTTAAGCATTGTGGAATATATAGTAAGATTTTTTTCAGTGCATGGCTTTCGCAATTCTAACAAGCACATCCTTTGTTTTGCTTTACAGTTCTTCTGAATACTTCCCTGGTGACATGTGGGATTCATCTTTTCATCCTTCTCACTTGCTTCGAAAACTCAGAAGTTGGCTGAAACGTTCCAGCACAGCAGTTGTTTTCTACAGAAGAGGAATTAAGGGAGTTTTATACAGGCCTAAAGGTTTGAGTCTAACCCGTGTGTGTACTTTGGATGAATCATTGTTTGACTGTCTCTCAGACTAAGTGGATTGGAGCAGAGTTCACCACAGCTGACCTGAGGCTGGTCTGGAGGTGCAGTCTGTCAAATAACTCTATGCTGACACTTTCTCAACTAATGCTAGGGCCTTCTGCAGGTGTATGGTACAGCATACATCTCTTACTAATCAGCTGTCTCCTTATTTGCACTCTCGGAGCTGACTTGAGAACAGCTTGCTGGTGAACTGTATAGCAGTTCCCCCTTGAGGTTTATTTATGACAGGTGTTTATGCTTATACGCCACAAAATGTTTTTTTTCTAACGCGTTTTATCTCTTAGAATTAATAAGGCTCTATTCATAACTGTGCCTTTAAGACAGGGATGTGCAAATGACTGGCGCTGCATTGTACCCTATTCAAAAAGCTACACTGCAAAACATCAGTTTTGAAATATTCTTATTCCAATAAATCTAATATAAACCAACACAAATGCTGTCCTTGCTTAATTTACTTCTTTTGGCAAGAATGGTGTTGATAAACAGTTGGTGTTGATGTAAAAGTGCTCATGAACAACTAACAGGACGTAATTGTAAGTACAGTATATAAGTACTACATCATTTAAAAATAAGAACATTCAGAAAACACATTAATGTCCCTACATTTATATATTATCATGAATAAAGGCTGCTCCTACAGCAGAGTTCCGACCAGTGGACAGGTTGAAAAACCCCATCAGAGACGCGATGTGAGCATGGTTGCATACCAAGAGAAATATACCATCTTAAGACAATTTAAAGGTATTCACAAGCACAAGTAAGTTAGATGTATTCTGTTGTATGATAAGAAAAGAGATAAGAGATAAAATGGGGTTTGTAGTGTTTTTCATGCTGATTTCAAATCTGTGTTTAGTTTTTCCCACACACAGTTTTTGTAATGAAGCTGGTTATATATTGCATGATAGTTGGTATAATGATCATATAATAATTATATGCTGAGTGTTTTTGAAGAACCAGTGGTAGCTGACTGACACTGATCATTATATTTATGCCACAATGTCACCTGTCTGACTTCACACTGAAAATATTGAACCAGTAACTTGATTGTAAATCTAATATAACTTACATTTTTATAATTTTTTTTAGTTGACCAGTGTAATAGCACAAGAAACGGTAATGTGTATTCATACAATCGCAGAAAACACTAATTTCAGTCACAAAATGACCACTTGTCATAAGTGAACAACATGAAATTTGTTCTCTGCATTTCACCAAGTGAAGCAGTGGGCAGCCAGGAACACAGCAGTGTCTGCGGATGGCACCTTTCTTAAGGGCACTTCAATGGTGCCACTAGCAGCCCTGGGATTCAAACCCACAACCTTATGATTACTGGACCAAGACCACTAGGCCAACAGATCCCCCACTAAAAGACCTAGAAGAAGTCATGATATACAATGAAAAATACTGTATATATGGCCGGTTTCCTGTACAGGCATTAAGCCTAGTCGTAGACTAAATGTCGTTTTAAACCAGGATTTATTGAAGTGGCTTTCTGACACATGGATTAAAATAGTCTTGATTTAAATAATCAAATTTATAGAAGTATGATTACATCTAATCCAGATTTAAATTAAATCGTAAATTAAACCTGGTCAGAGGCAGGTTTAACCTCAGATTAAATCCTGTTTGCCTCAAGGCTCACTTCCACAGCAGCAGAAAATTGATTATTTTGACAATTTCAACACCGATCAGAGTCCACAACCAAGACCAGAAAGCCCACTGAATGATTTTAATGATTTACATTTTCATTAACGTTTCCGTATGTCGAAGGAAAATGAACAGAAATAATTGGTTTCCTACAGCTTTTAGGTGACTTAGTCAGGGACACCCCTAATTCTCCTTCTTTACAAATATTAATGACCTTAAGGTTTTTGGCATGTGGAGCCTTCCATAGTGAAACTGGGGATTTGTGTGGTGTAGCTGAATCAACAGTGTGCAAAACAGTACACAAAGTCTGCAGTGCTATACTGTATGTGAACTCAAAAAAGATTTAATTAAGTTCCCAAATGCTGCTGAACAGGATCACTACAAGGTAGATTTCTATGAATATGGGAACGTCCCTCGAGTCAACGCTCGTTTTGATGGCTGCCATATTCCCCAAGTGTCCCTCTACAGCAGATGCTGAGGACTTCAGTAAAAACTGTTTTTCAATAAATGTACAAAGAGAGTGCACTCCCACTATGCAGTTCTCCAGTATTGTTGCAGGTTGGAAAGGTTCAATTCATGACTAAAGGATTTTCCACAACTCCTCTTTGTACACTCTGAAGCAAGACAATCTAGAATCCTACTTGGGGACAGTGGGTATGCACAGACAAACGTCTTGTTCACCCCTTATCTCCATTCAGTCAGACCAGAGCAACAGCACTATAACCAAGCACATATAATCACCAGAGGGCTATAGAATGCATGTAATTATATGGAAGAATCATTTCCAGTGTCTCTGAAACACACTGTGGTTTGAACCTAGCAGGTGCCACATTGCTATTATTGCAACAGTAGTGTTTCATAATTTTCTTAACAATGTTCTTTCTGCCCAGACCCTGATGTTAAAGATGATGATGACTGACATGTCCCCAGCACTGAGCTAGCCAATCTCAGAAATGGACTTGCTTACAGAGATCCTTTTGCTTGGCAGTACTTCTTATAAATATGTCTTGAGTGAAACATAAATGATTGGCATAGATAGATAAGAAATTTCAGAAAACTATTTTTGTAGCCTGTTGAGTGTCCACTAGAGGGCAAGGTGTGAAATGGACTTTCGATACCCTGTATACCAGTGGTCCTAAACCTTTATTTCGTCGAGGACCGGTTTAATATCAGAAACTATTTTCACGGCCGGCCTTTAAGGAGTGGGAGATAAATATAACTATACAAATTTATACAAATAAGTGATACGCATAAACATTTCTATATTTAAAAAATATATTAATGGGGAATCTTTAAAATATAATAATAACCATAAATCCAATGTGTACTCGCATCTTTATTAACAGCATTCTCATAACAAAGAGCCGACAACATAGCATGGGTAACCGAAGACTGGTACTACATGACCCACAGCCCGGTACCGGTCCGTGGCCCGGTGGTTGGGGGCCATTGCTGTATACTGTGTATATTGTGGTATTGACAATAAACCTTTCTTGGATCTCTTGAATCTTGAAGGTTCCAGATCTGTAACCAAAACAAGATCTGACCAGAAATGATTTTCACCATAATAGGAAGATTTTCATGTCAGTAAAGTGTTCTAGTGAATAGCTTAGGCTCCTTTGGTTTAAACAAGTCCTTTGGAGTCTCTGAATAAAAAAAATAAAACATATGTATGTTGTAATAAATATATTATATTCTTTTGAGCTCAAACGTTGAAGATAAGTTCACAAGGCAATTTACAATGCCAGGAGGATAATGCACAGCTGAATTCAAAGACTTTGACACAAATGCTGATAAAATCCTTTATTGTATCCTGTGTAGGTTGTACATTTTTGTGGTTGGTCTCATTTGAACGCTAAGACCATGGAGTTCCATGTGCAAGACAAACATGAAAAAGCACCAAAGTATGAGTTATGAGCTTTTAAAGTTAGGTACTGCAGTCAGGAAAATTATGACAGAAATGGGATTGAAGACGAACAGGTTGTGGTTTGGTTCCAAAGAAAATTGTCACTGCTGCTGCTTCATGTCTCTCTCACTATCTCTTTCATTGACAACTCAAGATATTCATGTTCTTCTTTTAAATACTGTAATTTAATGGAACTCCATGGCAAGTCATGAATGGTCATCCTTTTCCCCCTTGGCCTGCTGCCTGGATTAGAGACTGCTGGATGCTGACTAGTGCTACTGCAGAAGACTGAATGCTGCTGTTTCTGCTGGATTCTTTTGAACTTCTTGACTGTTCCTCCACCTCCAAGTATGGAAAATAATCCAGTATTACTAAATATATATTAGTATTAGATTTTACTCATTACATCATTTTTGTTACAAGTCATGACTCATGAGTCTTGGAAAGATTCCTCACCTGAACTGTCCAAATGGTCATCATCTGGAATACCTTCCAAGGGTTGTTGGCTTTCAGTAATCCCAGTCAACACGTCCCCCAACTCCTCTGTGTCTGGTGGAACTGGGAGTCCCACCTGTCTTGAAACGCTCTTGACACGCAACAGCAGTTGTTTTTGCAGGTTTATTTTTATTTTGTCACAGGACCTTCACAGGATAAAGTACACATTGAATTAGTAGTTATATGCAACATTATTTGTTTTTTATTTAATTAATGAAAACACTTATAATTGACTGATTTGTAAGATTTGTTTTCAATTACAGGGCAGTTTGATAGAATTCATCGGAAAATGGTCTTCTCAAATTCACTGAATTACTTTTTACGTTTTCTTTTGCCTTTATCCATTTTTGGTTAAGTGTAGTGTTCCATGCACTCCTTAATACTAATACATTGCATGTATGCCTTGACAGGTTTCTATAGCAACCTCACCTTAGGAACATGTGCATGCTATTAATCTAATTGGGTTTCCAAAGGATGACCTCATGTGTCTTTGATTGCCTTAATCTGAGACTCTGTAGTCTACAACAATTTGATCTAAAAGTAAGTAACATCTCAGGAAGTCAGATGTTTACTGTGGATTAATTTAAGGAAAATTAACCTAGTCCTGGTTTATGCTTAACATAAATGGGCCATAGTGTTTTGAATTAACAGGATTAAAATGTCTCTAATTGTTTCATTCTATGTAAATGTTGTATTGCAACCGATGCATGTGCAACACAATTCATGACAGAAAAAGCTCATTTAAATATAGAGTAGTAGCCAATAATCTGATACCACATAAAAATTCTGGGATTTCTTTTAAATAAAACTAGAAATGAACAAGAATTAAAACAAATTAAAACAAAGAGGAAATATTTAAGATTCTAGGCCGCATTTTAAATTCAAACAAATGTGTGAAACTAATCGTAGTATGGCCTTTTGTGTGTTCAAATACAGTATATAGGTATCTCATTGTAACCTAACTTTCCTGGTTTCCCATTCTGGTGTTGGAGTTGGGCAGAACAAACACAATATTTAAAGGTTAGTTTCCAGACTGTCCTACTATTAGATGTTTATTTATTTAGTTAGTTAGTTAGTCTGAATTTAAGCTAAAATACCAAATTACCTATTTACTCTGTTCCATGAACCAAAGTAAAATTTTGACAGATAACACCTTTGTTTAGTTTTACAGCTCTAAAAAAAAGTTCTCAGGTTTTATCTTTCATAAGTATTGAACTGAGCAACCACGTTTTAAAGAACTGCTGACAACATTTATCCAAATTTTCAAATAAAAATATTGTTCTTTAAAGCATAATTTAAAGGAAATGACAAAACATCAAAACAAATGAAATAGTGTTTACAGAACTTGAATTATTCAAAGCAAACAAACCTTTTGTTTGGCAATATTTACCTTTGATGAACTTCTAGTAATGTTTTGCCATCCAACTGGTCAAACGGAGAGTATTACAGCAGTGTTGTTTTTTTTTCCTCATTAAATAAGTTGTGATTCAGGTGATCGCTAATCAGTATCTCATACAGCAGAATGAGATGCTTGTGTAGGAATTTAATAGAAACTGGCATGGAATGGTTGTCATACTCATTTAAAAATAAATTGCAGTGATCTCTTATTTTTCCCAGTAATATATATTTAGTAATATACGTTTAACTAGATATTCTTCATTGCAATTGTTAGCATTTGCTACCTCATTCCTTTACTGAGATTAAAATGTTTCTGTTTGATTGATATTAAGGATCGTCCCTGCTCACAGCTCACACTTCGGAGCTTTAGCGGTTTGTGTTAGACCGAGAGGGTTCAAAAAGTCAAGAACAGTAACTAACAAACCTCAGGCCCTGTGCTCGATGCTGGATGTACAAAACGTTCCACTTCAGTGACTTCAGTGCTTCTTTTGGTGCTTTTTGATGCCTGTTGTACTTTTCTCTCCACATTTGTTTTATCTTTACATTATTTCACTGAAGTAGGGTACTCTACCCCCCTCTGCAGCGCACACAGGAGAGTGGTCAGCTGTCTTTCCACCCTTGTTCCCCCTGCTGACCTGGGCTCAGTCTCCAGGTGTGCCGAACAGCCTGTTAGCCTCCTCTTCACGTACCCTTCTCTCAAACACACACCAATCAGCAGCAGCGGCCCAGTAGGCAGCATCACACTGACAGGGCAGTTCCAACCAGACAACCGTGTGGACGGAAATATCTCAGACCAAAATAACAAACTGTAAGAGGTGTGTGTGTGTGTGTGTGTGTGGTGGGGGCTAGTAAAATAGATTAACATTTTCTCCCACTTTCTCGCTTTCTTTGCTCTCTTTTCCACTCCCAAGCTTGCCAGAATGTTGCTCCTGCTTGTTCTCTATAAATGCCGTGTTTCTGAGCTGCTCATTATGTCGGAGTGAGTGTGGTCTCTCTTCGGTGGTAAACTCAATATCTTGCTTCAGTGTTTTGTGGACGGTTGTGTGTGGTGTTTGTGGGCGCAGAAGGGAGCAAGCTTGTAATGTACTCTGAAATTGTACCAGAAATATGTTATTGACCGTGTTCTCCTGGGAAGAATTGGCACAGAGATCATTCGGGCTCTCTCAGCAAAGAAAGGAAGAGGGAGAGTAGATGTTATACCCTGTAGCTGTTTCTCAAAACCGACTCCCCAATCTCTCACTCCACCAACTCATACAAGCCTGCAAGCAAACCTACTTTTTTGGATTGGGTTTTAATTCCGCCAGGGGCATTGATTCACCAGCAGATTTTATTTGCGGGTCGTTTCCAGGTGAATTATTGAAAGCCTGGCTCAGTGCACAACATCTCATTATCCATAACATTCAGAAATACTGTACAATCCTCAGTCTGAACTGACTCCAGGTATTTTTTAAGTGGTCCAGTGGTATAAGCAGGTCATAGGGGCCTCAACAAACAAACAAAAAAAGAAAACACAAAAACAAACCATCAAACCAAACAAAAAAACAAAACAACACCCCCCCCAACAAATAAATGTAAGTAATATTTTTTATACACTACCAGTCAAGAGTTTAGACACACCATCTAATTCCTTTGATTTTATTATTGTCTACATTGTAGATTAATATTGAAAACATCACATATTGCTCTGATGACATCTTTGCACTCTCTTGGCATTTTTTCAGTCAGATTTATGAGGAATCGACCTGGAATGGTGTTTAATTAACAGGAGTTCTTCATCAAGAGTTCATTAGTGGAATTTCTTGCCTTGTTATTGTATTTGGGATCATCAGTTGAGATCGTGGTTGGTACACGGTTAGTTGTACCTATTCCACTATGGTTCTACTGCACATTATGGCAAGATCCACTTTACTAAGGGTGTACTCACACTAGGCAGTTTGAACCGTGCCCGAGTGCGTTT
>JBBPDH010000151.1:8861738-8879796 GCA_037974565.1 Clupeocharax schoutedeni
GCTTCAAAGCTTTGATCCTATTGGTCGCGCCAAAATGCGTCACAGCGCGCAGCGGTCAAAGTTCAACAAATTTCAATTTTGACCGCGGTGCGCGCAGAAGGCCACCGAGAGGCGCGCGGCAGAATGCGGTGCTGTGTTTTCTTTCTGTATATCACCACAGTGGATTTGAAATTAGGCAGAGACTTTTAACTTTAAGTGTTAACAAAAGCACAGCATTAAGCCTTCAGAACTCATAGCTATTCTCACAGACTCAAAAGAAATGACATGTGATTGACCAGAAGCTTGATGGCCAGGTATGGCCCATTCTTTCAAAGTGTTATGACAGTTTAAGCAGATTAAAATCCTTAAGTTGATTGAAACTGAATTTGCATGTGTTAGATGTTTATTGGAACTCATCAGTTACTCAAGACAAAATGAAAGGCAGAAAAACTAATAAACAAGCAGCAGCTGAAGGTGGCAGCAATAAAAGTCTGACAAAGCATCCCAAGGGCAGGAACTCTGCATTTGGTGATGCTCATGGTTTCCAGACTTCAGGCAAAGGACTGTAAAGGACTTTCATCCCAGTATTAAAACAATAAAGGTATCATTTATATTAACTGATCCAATTACTTTAGAGCCTCTGAAAATGTAAGTGCTTTGTAAAAATAATGTCTGAAAGTCATTTCTTAAAGTATAATGCAATTCCTTTTTTAAAGCCCTTTAATTAAAGATGAAAGTTTATACTTCATCTAATTCCAAATTGACTGCGGTGGCATACAGAGAGAAAATGACAAAAACTGCATCAGTGTCCAAGTGTACCAAATTGTAAGCATTTTGTTAAAGAATCTTGTACTTTCCTGGCTTTTCCCTCTGGTTTGATGCCAGAGAAAAGTCAGTACCCTGGCTGCTTCTAACAAGGTGCAATATCACCTTTTTCACACTACAGCACCTCAACTCTCTCTGCAAACTTCCCTTTTGTTCCTGAGGTGATCAAGTTAGTTCATTTTCATTTGAAGGTAATGGAAAACACAAAGCATTCGCCACTTAAGACTCATTGCGAAGAACTCGGAATGTCTTGCCATTTTTACAGTGTTTTTTTCTGCCAAACAAACATTAGTGTATTTGGTCAGATACTCTGGCTTTTCTATTCCTTTGACCACAACTAAGCTTGACCTGTCAAGTCCAACTTCAGATTCATTGTCATCTACCGCACAGGAATGAAGAATGCAAGGGCTGAGTAAAGGACATCTTTTCATCCTTGCCTTGGCTTTCCTTTCTGACACTGAAATCATGTGACTGCAGGCACTTTCATCTAAGCTACTTTCTGAAGACCCACCGACATCTTCACTGCCTTTCACGTTCCTGATGTAACGAACATCATGGCTGCTTACCTCATCAAGGACATTATGGCTTACCTTATTTTAAAGGCCAGTGCAGACATCAGTTATTTTATTTTCTTATAAGAGAAAACATGACTTCTTTCATATCTAGTGACTATTTCATACTTTTACTATTATTCCCAAAAATAAATTAAAGCCAGGTAAATTAAAGCCAGGATGAAAGCATAAATGAAACCCACATTTTTTCAAAACAAAATCACGTTTACGGTATTTAGCAGGCACTCTTATCCAGAGCGACGTACATCAATGCTTAAGTAGTCCACAACTGTTCTTAAACCTGTTAAGCTATACTTAAATCCACAACAGCTATTTAACCAAGTGCCTAGTAGTCTTGGGAATCGAACCCGGACTTTCTGATCAAGGGTCTCAACCACTAAGCCACCAGCTGCCCCTTAGGTGATTAGGTGATTAGGTGATTCAGCCATTTTGTTTTTGGTTGGCGTTCTGGAAGCTTTTGATGCAAAGCAGTCTGGCAACCTGTTCACGGAATAATTAGAGTGATGTCTGGCAAGTTATTACTATATCTATGAGATTCAAATGTACACTGTGACAACTACAAGCCTGGAACAGCTGCATCCGCTTGCACTCATAGCCCATTGCCCTTGTTACATTCACTGTGCTCCAGATCTCATCGATTCCCACCATTTTTCTGGTCCACCAGGCCTGAACTACAACATCCTCCTTCAACTGCATCTTAACAAAGAATAAAATTTAAACTTTTATCATTTGAAAAGATTAAGCATGAACACACACTATGCTAACTCTTAATCTGGTTATCTGGCTCCTCCAGGCATAAGTATGGTCCTTATTAGCACTCGCCCACTAACTGGTAAAGCCATCTTGCTCAGGGATTTGATTACAGACAAAAATTTAGATATGCTCCTACTGACTCAAACATGGCAAGCCAATAATTACTTCATGGAGATTAATATATGCTCACTCCTTTGGGTTGTAGCTACATGTTTAAACCTCATAAAACAGACAGAGGTGGTGACCTGGCTTTGGTCGTCTGATATAGTATTTTCAGTAAAACAGTGCTTGCAGTGCTAATCTACTGACCACCGACCAAGACATCTCTGGTTTCATTTTTCTCAGATCCCAGTGGGATACACAGTTTTGTCTGTGCTTTGTCTGACACTTATTTTGCTTGGCGATTTTAACATCCATGTAGATGGTGTCTCTCCACTGAGTGTTCTAGTCTTAACAATGTTACTGATTCGCCTATTGGCGCTTCTCCTATTGGCACTTCTCCTATTGGAACCTCTTCATTGGGTTTTGATTTAGTAGTCAAGTGGTCAAGTAGGTTTTATTGTCATTTCTGCCATACACACACAGTGCGCAGTAAAACGAAACAACTTGCCTCCAGGATCATAGTGCAACACAAGAGCAGAACAGAACTCAACTCAAGTGCACACAGGACAAAGACCTCTCAATAAACCATGCATTTCTGTCTACATTTCCCAAATAATTCATTGATCATTTGCCACTGGCATTGCTCCTGTTGACTTAACAACTGCAACTTTATCTGTCCTTAAAACAGTTCCTTGGATCCCAGTCATCGCCAAAACCTATTCGAATTTACCATTTATTTCTGAGATTCTAGAAAAGGTTGTGGCTACTTGGCTGCAAACCAGTTAGAGGTTAACAGTTTCTATGAGCCATAACAGGTTCTTCTCCACTAAGCTACTAGCGACCTTCTACTTTGTGTCTACCTTGGGTGCCAGATGTTATACTGAGCTTTGTTTGGTGTTCCTGTGTCGTGCAGAACCAAAGTTGTAATAAAACCGCTAGTGGGGTTTTAAAAATAATGGCACATGCAAATTGCCATAAAGAACAAAAAATGCCCAAATATCTTTTATTTTAGAACAATAGGAACAAATGATACAACAAAAAAACACAGGATCTTTGAACCTTGGAGTACTTACAGGATGATTTCCTCTATAGGTAGGTGGAGATAAGCTGCAGAGGTCCCCAGAGAGAGACAGAGCTCCAGGTGCCCTGAGCACAAGTGCAACAAACTAGTTTAGACTAGTATAGGTCATTTTTATTTATTACATGAAATCAGATTTTTCCAACACTCTCTGAGTTAAACTGACTGCATATAAAGCAAGAAATCCAAACTGGCACCAGGGGTTTCACTTCTAAACTTTCAGGTTTCAGTTTAAATATAGATAGTGATCTTAACTGACTTTTGTCTCTCACATTAGCTCTATAGTGTTAAATGCATTTTATTTTTCACCTTGAAGAGCACAGAAACATTTATGCATGCTTTTATAACCTCCAGTCTTGACTACTGCAATGCTCTCTTTTTCAACCTCCCATCAATAAACATTGCCAGGCTTCAGTATGTACAAACTCTACCGATCAACTTCTCACTTGTACTAAAAGGTGAATGATCTCTCTCAGTCTCTGTAAACTTCACTTGCTACCCATTTCATACCACATTCAGTACAAGCTGCTTCTTATTACTTTGAAAACTCTGCCTGGTTCTGACCCTCCCTGTGTCACTGAATTATTCCACCCTTACACTCCTGCTCGCTCACTATGTTCTTCTGCTCAGAGTTCCCAAATTTTGATTATCTTCAGTGGGGGGGCAGAACACTAATGTCGTGACCCTCAAACTATTGAATTTCCTCTCTCAGAATCTCTGTAATACATCCTCTGTCTCTCTTTCTTTTATTTCAAAATTCACTTAAAAATTTACCTTTTCTGTCTGTGCTATGCCTGTTCTCCTAACTCTTGACCCTGTCATTCACTTTCACTACTGTTTTTCTGCTTTGTGTTTTTGTTTTAGGGTTTGTCTACCTGCAAAGTGACCACAAGTTTAAGAAATAAACATGTATTCTTATCATTATTATTATGTTAACAATAGGCAGTGTGAGTGTTGCTAGTGAGGGTTACAAAAGTGAAGAAAAAGACAGAGAGTGAACAGAGAATGTGTTTTATAAAATATTACACAGCAGCTTTAGAGACTAGCTTCACTGGTATGAAGAACAGTTGTGGACTACACAAGCAATGATGTATGTTGCTCTGGATAAGAGCGTCTGCTAAATGTTGTAAACGTAAATGTAGAGAATCAGCTTGGGGCAGCCTTCCAATGAATGTGGCGAGCTGAGCATATTTTGCATGAAAGGAGTTCAAGAGGTTATCAAATGCACAACATGGCTGAGATGTAACATCTCACAGATGTCATGGCAGCACCCTATTACTCCAGCCAATTACTTTCTTCCACTTCATGTTTTGTTACCAAAATGAACCATCACTAAACAAAAATTTAAGGAAACCCTCGAATAACCTAGTGGTTAGAGGGTTCGCCCTGTGATCAGAAAGTCGTGAGTTTGAGTCCCAAGAGTGCTAGTAGCGCAAATGAGGTACCTTTATGCAAGTTAGTGTCTCCACACACTGCTCCCTGGGTGCTGTGTTCCTGGCTGTTTGCTGTTTCTCTACTTCCATTCCTCTCCCAGTTGAACAACCACAGCCACAGCTGCAGTGAGAAAGACTGTAGTCAAAGATAACCCATGTAAAGCTCCTGGCAACGTACCAAGATGGAAGCTCAAGAAGTGTGCAGACCAGCTGGCCAGTGGCATCACTGATGTGTTTGACATGTCTCTGAGACCAGCTGTTGTTCCTGCATGTTTAAAGAAATCATCTATGACCTGCCTGAATGACCTGTAGCCTGTTCTGTAGCCTTCACACCTGTCATGATGAAGTGCTACGAGAGGTAAGTTATGAACCATGTCAAAGCTTCCCTTCCCAGCTCACAGGACCCCTTCAGTTTGCTTACCGCCACAACCGGCCCACAGACAATGTCATATCTACTGCACAACACCTGTTGCTCAACCGCCTGGACAAGAGAAACACCCACATTAGGATGCTGTTCAATGACTTCAGTTCAGTCCAGCACCATCAGCGGAGGGCTGTGTCCTCAGCCCTCTGCTCTTCACACTCCTGACTCATGACGAGAGGCTCAGAGTTTATATTACATTAACATTTTAAACTATTTATACAGTTTAATACTATACTTTGGTTTTTTTTATACTGTTTTACTACACTCTCAATTAGCACCTGCACTTTACTGTAACTCTGTTAAGTGGCACGGCAGGCACACTAATAACCAGTCACTGTTATAATTCTACACTTGCTCATTGTGTTTTTTCTATGCTGCTAACTGTCCTGTGCAATAAGAATATAAACATGATTCCAGTGCAACAAATGCATGTGTGCAATAATATGTGTTAGAGGTGGTCATAGATTATTTTTTAAAATCTAGATCACTTTAATTTCATTTTGAACTCAGTTTAATACATTACCCTTAAAGAAAATTTAAATATAAATCCAAGGTTTAAAACGAAAAAGTCAGGAATGAGAGAGACAGAGAGAAAGAGTAAGGGAGAGTGAGAGAGAGAGAGAGATAAAGAGAGAGAGAGAGAGAGAGAGATACAGAGAGAGAGACGATCCGCACGCTCTGGAAAAGTCACGGACGAGAGAGACAGAGAGAAAGAGTAAGGGAGAGCGAGTGAGAGTGAGAGATAAAGAGAGAGAGAGACGATATGCACGCTCCGTAAAAGTCATGAATGAGAGAGAGAGAGAGACAGAGAAAGAGCGTGCGAGAGAGAGAGAGACAGATAGAGCGAGAGAGAGATGATCTGCATGCTACGGAAAAGTCACCAACGAGAGAGAGAGTAAGAGAGAGTGAGAGAGAGATAGAGAGAAGCACAGAGAAAGGGCACGCGAGAGCGACAGAGGGAGAAACAGAGAGAGCGAGACAGGTTTAAAACGGGCGCGATCCGGAAAAGTCACGAACGAGAGAGCCAGAGAGACAGAGAGAGAGAGAGAGAGAGACAGACAGACAGAGAGAAAGAGAGTAAATCCGTGCTAAAATATCAAGGTGAAAGTCATCATAGCTTGGGTAGTATAGACCCAACTCGACTTTGTGAATACATTAACGGAGATTTTTTTTTAACCCGCGACAAGAGTCTCACATTAACGCAGCACGTTACCGCCGTTAACGGCCCACCACTAATTTATGTATACTGGAATATTTTCATTCTGATAATCTAAGTTTCACATCCCACTCACATTGCTGTTACCCTCCTACATTGTATATTTAAAGTCTATTTATTGTGGTGTTCTGTTGTCCCTGGAACTGCTTTGTGCAGTAATCATAGCTATAGTGCAATACCCATCAGTCCAGAAAGACTGTCCCCTGTAGTTAGGGAATGGAAGTCGCTTTGGATAAAAGCGCCTGATAAATGCCATAAATGTAAATTATTACATTACTTCTATAGGTCTCCATTTATGCCATCCACACTCATGGTCTTATATCTCTTAAAGCAAATGACAGACATAAAACAGACATCTTAAGACTTTTAAAATGTCTTTCTTCCTCTTATAAATAATGACGTTTCCTTTAAACTGTTTATGTATCAATAAGCAGGCAAGGAGTTAAGGTACATAACACTGTGATAAATAGGCTTGGAACATTAGTGAAATAAAGAATATCTACAAAGCACAGTATTCATTAATGTCATATGTATAAGAGAAAAGGTCTTAATGTTATTTTGTTTCAAATTACGTAAGATCAAAATATCAGCCGAATGTCTTCTCAGACCACCTGAGTAAAACCTTTATTCCAACAAAAATACAACGTTCATAAATTCTGCACCACAACAATACAGATAAATAGATCAGAACAGATAAAAGTATTTCCCCCCTTCCTGAGTTCTTATTCTTTGTCACACAAAATATTTCTAATCATCAAACACATTTAACTATTAGTCAAAGATAACACAAGTAAACACAAAATGCAGTTTTTAAATGATGTTTTTTATTATTTAGGGAGAAAAAAATCCAAACCTACATGGCCCTGTGTGAAAAAGTAATTGCCCCCTGAACCTAATAACTGGTTGGGCCACCCTTAGCAGCAATAACTGCAATCAAGCATTTGCGATAACTTGCAACGAGTCTTTTACAGCACTCGGGATGAATTTTGTCCCACTCATCTTTGCAGAATTGTTGTAATTCAGCTTTATTTAATTTTTATTTTTATTTAATTATTTAATTTTATTTTCTAGCATTAACTGCCTTTTTAAGGTCATGCCACAGCATCTCAATAGAATTCAGGTCAGGACTTTCCAAAGGCCACTCACTAGGCCACTCCAAATTTTTAATTTTATTTTTCTTCAACCATTCAGAGGTGGATTTGCTGGTGTGTTTTGGGTCATTGTCATGCTGCAGCACCCAAGACCGCTTCAGCTTGAGTTGACGAACAGATGGCCGGACATTCTTCTTTGGTAGACAGTAGAATTCATGGTTCCATCTATCACAGCAAGCCTTCCAGGTCCTGAAGCAACAAAACAACCCCAGACCATCACACATACCACCACCATATTTTACTGTGGTATAATGTTCTTTTTCTGAAATGCTGTGTTATTTTATGCCAGATGTAATGGGACACACACCTTCCAAAAATTTCTACTTTTGTTTCATCAGTCCACAAGGTATTTTCCCAAAATTCTTGGCAATCATTGAGATGTTTTTTTTTAGCAAAATTGCGACAAGCCTTAATGTTCTTTTTGCTTAACAGTGGTTTGCGTCTTGGAAATCTGCCATGAAGGCTGTTTTTGCCCAGTCTCTTTCTTATGGTGGAGTCGTGAACACTGACCTTGTGAGGCCTGCAGTTCTTTAGATGTTGTCCTGGGGTCTTTTGTGACCTTGTGGATGAGTTGTCTCTGTGCTCTTGTTCCATGTTTTTGCCATTTGTGGATACTGGCTCTCACTGTGGTTCGCTGGAGTCCCAAAGCTTTAGAAAAGGCTTTATAACCTTTACCAGACTGATCTCAATTACTTTTGTTCTCATTTGTTCCTGAATTTCTTTGGATCTTGGCATGATATCTAGCTTTTGAGGTGCTTTTGGTCTACTTCTCTGTGTCAGGCATCACCTATTTAAGTGATTTCTTGATTGAAACAGGTGTGGCATTAATCAGGCCTGGGGGTGGCTACAGAAATTGAACTCAGGTGTGATATACCACAGTTTCACAGTAACAAGGGGGGTAATCACTTTTTCACACAGGGCCATGTAGATTTGTAGTTTTTTTCTCTCTTAATAAGGTAAACCTTAATTTAAAAGCTGCATTTGTGTTCAATTATGTTATGATGTTGAACATGTGTTCAATTATGTTATCTTTGACTAATAGTTAATGGTTTTTGATGAGACATTTAAGTGTGACAAACATGCAAAAGAATAAGAAATCAGGAAGGGGGCTAATAGCTTTCACACCACTGTATGTGTTTTCATGTCCAGACCTTTCTGTGCCAGATAAAGTAAAACATATAACTTTTTAGGGTGTGGTAAACTCACTGTCGTCTTTGACGTCCCTCTGAGTTGATGAAGTCTCCTCTGTACAAAAACATTTTTAAATCAAGGCTACCTAAAAAGAATGATTTGTGTTGCTCACCTCTATATTTATCAATACATTTATACAACTCCACCTTTGACTGTCAGAGACCATCAGAGTTTTGGTGTACCCAGAGATCAGGCATGTGACCACTTTTTTTTTTTTACAGTCATTGCCCATAAGGGGAGTGTACATACTCACCTACACATGGGTGCACTTTATGGACTGCTTATATCCATACAGGGGACCTTAAAGAGGGGGGATTTAGCTAATAAACACACTTTAAAATAGACATGCAGCAATTATTATTTTTTGGGGACTTTAAGTCCCCATAATGACAAGTCCCCACTATATGGGTGTGCTTGCCAGTCACAGTCCCCTATTATAAGGTTTGAAAACACACACACACACACACACACACTGCTGTGCACATAGACACAAACATTAACTCAGAATTCAAAAATAGCTCTTAATAAAGGAGGACAGTGGCACCGAAGGAGCCACACTGAAATATAATGTGACAATTTCCCTCTATTTTATTTAGCTGGTGTGAATCATTGTCAGTTTGTGCGCATGTCTGCATGTTTATGCATGCATTTCTAGCACAGTCTGCATATTTGCATCTGCCTGCTTCATTCCATACGGCATTGATGCCAATGGTAGTAAAACAGCTTGTTTTCTCATGTTTATTTCCCATGAAATGTCTCTATGAAGTTCTGGCATGCGATTCATGGCTGTGGCTAGAACAAGAACGTTACAGTCATAAGCTGTTCAACAAAGCACAGCACTCCTGTCCTCAGTAATCCTTTGTATATTGACAGGCAACTGCACAGGACAGCTTTGGACTAACAATTGGTCTAATACATTTGACAGTGAGACATTACTTCTATAAACAGCTTTCACTATAAGTGACTATTTAATAAGTAATTAAAAGTAATTCCTGCTTTAGCAAATAAGGCATGGAGCAAAATCTGAAAACTAGTCTAGTCACTGTAATATTATTAAGCACAAAATAAACAATCTTTTAAATGTTCAGTCATCAATGTAACATCAAGAACTACTCAAAAGTGAACAGTGGTAGCTGCTAAATGCCACTGGAACAATTCCACATAACTTCTGCTCCAACACACAGCACTCAGCTTCACTCTGTAGATTTCAGATTTGTCTCTATTACTGGAACATCAGTTAGCAGAAATGTGCTAAATGCTAAATGCCTGACCTAACCTGAATAGAAGGGTCACAACTTGGACTGACAGTGCTAAGTGCTAAGTACAGGTGTGAAAGCAACCAAGGCGCTCTGAGGACATACAGAGATCTGATCCTAAGTGCTCACTCGAGATCTGCAGAGATGCATTCTAATGCCCCTTGTGAACTGTAATTGTATCACATGTTAATGTCAGGTGTGAACAGCGCCAAATGGACATGCAGCAGCTCCAGAGCAGCACATGGCTTGTCTCAGCAGTTCATCACTGTTCTGAGAGTGGTAGGTAGCAGGCAGTTGTAGCAGTTAGCTGTTATCTTCTACAAAATGTATTTATTTTAGGCTTACGGTAATATTTAAATACTTTAATGTTACTTTCTCTATATATTTACCAAAAACAAATGTTAATTTATTAAACTCCTTACAAACATGTGATGGGCATCAGAACTGGGGCACAGGTGTCTGGTGAATCACATTTTCTTTAACATTATATAGACACCCAGGTGACTGTGTTTTGCTTACGTAGGTAAGAGTGGCACCTGGATGCACTATGGGAAAAAGGCAAGCGTGATGCTCTGCTGGGAAACTTTGGTCCCTGGTATTCATGTGGATGTTACTTTGGCAGTAACCACCTACATTAACATTGTTGCAGATTAAATATACATCTTCATAATTTATGTACCCTTTCACACATATTACCTTCCCTGCCACACTGCAGAAAAAGAATGGTTTGAGGAAAATGACAAAGAGTTCAAGGTGTTGGCTTGGTCACTAAATGTGGGATATGCTGGACTAAATAGTCTGATCCAATAGTCTGTGCCTACCGAAAATGCTGTTCCAGACCCTCCAAATTAAAATGCTTCCGACATCTGTGCTTGTCTGTACATCGTCTTAAACTACACCTTCATTTTATTTCATTGGGATGACCCGAAAGGATTGGTGATCCAGGGGTGTTTGGGGTGGCACACATGTTTCAGGACCCCACCTAAACCACTCACCGCAACAATATTTGGCATGAGGGTAGAAGTGCACAATATGAAATATATGGTTTACCCAACATTTTTTCTCATTTCTGTAGACAAAGTGATAAAGAAAACCATGCCAATCATCTGAAGACAGGTTGTGTGCACGCAGCAAAAGTGCCCAGGTAGAAACGTTAAAGTGCTGAAATGGTTTCGTATGGGATAAATATATATATAAAAATATATATTTTTAAAATATTTTTCTCTCAGCAGTTTTAGATTGTGACCATTACTGCACATAAAAAACAGCTAAAAAACATTTAGCTGTAAATACTTTTACTGCAAAAAAATCTGTGCGATTAACAGAAAGCTTGTAATTAATAAGACTGATTTTTAATTGCTTTTATATATATGTATATATTTATATATTAAAGCATTAAAAATATATATATATGTGTGTGTGTGATATGTGTGTAACTTTTCTTTGTAGTCTATGCTTGGTCTGTGTGTAGGCTGTGCCACCAGCTGCCCTTCTGCCACTTCATGCTGGTTAGTTATCTTTAGCTGCTTTCATTAACACTCTCTTCAGCGCTACTGCAGTCATAATATGACAAGAGGCCTGTGACATTTCTCTTACTACCGGAGTGTGAAAAGTGAACAGTGTGGGAGGGAGCGGGAGCAAGGGAGAGGAAAGAGGCAGAAAGAGGAGGAAGAGGGAGGCAGAGAAAGGGGATAGCAAGGAAATGAGAGAGTAGGTGGAAATAGTTGAGTGCAATACAAGGATCTCAAATAATTAGCAGAGAGCTAGCAAATGAGACTTTCTCTCTCCGTCTCTCTCTCTCTCCCTCTCTTTGTCTATTGCTGTGATTTTAATATCATCTTTAACACCTTCACAATGGGTGAGTTATGGAGCATGACAACCACATCCCATAATTACAGCCTCGTCAATACAGTGAGAGCAGAACTAATGATGGCTAAGTTCTGTCTTCCTCTCTCAACCACCAAATGCGGCTTTCTCTTTTTTATTTCTCTCTCTCTCTCTCTCCCCCTCTCTCTTCCTCTCTCTCTCTTTCTCACTGTCTGCTGGTAAATTGCCTTTTCTCCAACTTCCTTATCTCTGTCTCTCTCCTTTGCCAAGGAGCACAGCACTGCAAGAAATTTCTGTGAAAAATAAAATGTACACAATTTGTGTTTCACAAAATGTATTCCATTGACCAAGACATCTGATGTCTGAAGTTGGTGTCTTTACTTTCTCACTGGAGCTGTGAGGCTAACACAGGTAAGAAGTAATGTAGTATTGCAATGTTGACATTCTGATTTCGCTTCAAAATTATAATTTTGGTTACAGCTGATATTTCATGTTTACAGATCCTAATGATGGCAGCAATTACAATGAATGCTCAACAATTCATCGTTATCAACAGAGTGAAAGTAGTCAAGGCTGGCAACAAGAGTCCTACTCACAGTTTATAACATAACGGCAAAATGTTTGATGTTTGAGTGCAAAAAACATTATTAAATCTGCAGAAATATAGCTTTTTGGATGTTCCAGGTGTCTTGAACTACTGCAAACATGTCACAATCAGAAAATTATCAGTTTCTGCAAAGTCGAATCTCAGAAAATCGTTGATTTTATTGCATTTCCTTAATTGATTGTTTGTCAGGAGACTTCAAAGCAAAGAGGAGACTTCAAAGTTTAAGAGATTTTAAACAATTACTGTTGTACTGAATTTAAGAACATAAGAGACTGTCATGTCATGTCATACATATGTTGTTTTAGAAGAAATATTATGCCAGTATTTTGCTTGTTGGCAGTTGGAGAAATTATTTTCTACATGAGCACTGCTCTTTGACAAACGTGAAAGGTTTGAAATTTGATTACAGTCCTATTGCTAAGGTTTTGCTAAACTTATGGCATATTTATTTTATTTTTAATGTTGATTTACACAGATGTGAGAACTAATGACCTTATTTACATTTGCCAGCCTAAATGATAGATAGATAGATAGATAGATAGATAGATGATTCAAGATTTTCAAGATTCAAGATACTTTATTTGTCACATGCAGTCATACAAGTACAACACACAGTGAAATGTATGTGTGTTGCTTAATGGTTAAATCTTTATGCTTCTGCATACTAAGATATAAAGTGTAGATAGATGACAATTAATAACATTCAAATGCAGTTAATATTATAGTGTACAGTAAACAAAGTAAGCCCCTTATATACTGAAGTTTTTACATAATATTGAAATGTTCCTGTACATGTTTAAAAGATCTATTAAATGAACAGACTTGCTTTCTGGCACTGATATTTTGATACTGTGAAATTGGTGAATCACACCAAGAAAGGTTAGGCTTCAGGGTGGTTGCTGCTATTGCTTATAGCTGTGCCACTATCTGCAGTGAAGATCATTTCAGTGTCAGACATCTCCAGAGTGAATAGTCATATTTTGGATAAACATGATGTACCTCATTATATGAGTACTATTTTGGAGAATGTTTTCTTGCAGAAATCTCTTTGAGCAGAAAGTCTTTTTTTTTCTTGCTGATGTGTTTGGATGGGTGAAGGTGGACTAGTGTTTGCGAATGTGAGTGACAGCTAATCACTCGGCTTATCGAGCTGAAGAATCTAGAGAGGAATGTTCGTCCTCCTACAAACATATATACACTGTCTGCCTTTCGCTGTATACCATCCTAAAGCTGTGTATGGAAGCATTCACACACACACTCACACAAACACACACACACACACACACACACACACACACACACACACATACATACACACATATACGCACATTCCTGTTTTGGTGTAAATCTTTATCTGAGTAAATAAAACACACACATACACATACACACACACATACACAATATAAAAGCTTTCACAATTTTAAAGAAAAAAGAAATATCAATAGGAAAAGCTTGTGCGATATGTCGCCCAAGAGAGCTTTTGAATGCAACAATGTGCATGTATTGTGTACATTAGTGTCTGTCTGTGTATTAAAGTAATGCATTATTTAAAATGTGTGTGTGTGTGTGTATGTGAGAGAGAGAGAGAGAGAGAGAGAGAGAGAGAAAGAGAGGGAAAACTAGACACTGAATGGATGGGGATGGGGGATGGAAAATAGCAAAAAGAGACGAAGCAAGGGAGCGAAATAGAGAAAAGAGAAATAAGAAAGAAAGAAGAGAGTAAGAGAGGCAGATAAAATAAATAATGAGATATAGGTAATGGGGAAAGGAAAGAAAGAGGGACAGACACATGAGGAAGGACACATGGAGGAGAAAAAAGCAAAAAAGGAGAGGTGGAAGCGAGAGGAGAATGAGAAGAAAAACAGAAGGAATGAAAAGGAGAGAATGAAAGAAAAACCAGACAGTAGAGAAAAAACAGAAGGTGTGTGTGTGTAGGTGTTTATATTTGTGTGTGTGAGAGAGAAAATGTGTTTGTGTGTGTTGTGTATGTGTGTGTGTGAACGAGAGAGAGAAAGAGAGAGATGTATGTGTGTGTGTGAGAGAGAGAGAGAGAGAGAGAAGGTGCGTTTCTGTGCGTGTGTGTGTGTGTGCATGAGAGATAGAGAGAGAGAAAGAGAGAGAGAAGGTGTGTTTGTGTGTGTGTGTGTGAGAGAGAGAGAGAAAGAGAGAGATAGAGAAAGAGAGAGAGAAGTGCGTTTGTGTGTGTGAGAGAGCACAAAAGAGAGGTGTGTGTGTGTGAGTGAGAGAAAGAGTGAGAGAGACCGAAAAGGTGTTTGTGTGTATGTGTGTGTGCGTGTGAGACAGCAAGATAGAGAGAGAGAATTTGTGTGTGTGTGTGTGTATCTGTGTTTGTGTCTGTGTGTGTGTGTGTGTGAGAGAGAGAGAGTTTGTGTGTGTGTGTGTGTGTGTATGTGTGTGTTTGTGTCTGTGTGTGTGTGTGTGTGAGAGAGAGAGAGAGAGAGTGTGTGTGTGTGTGTGTGTGTGAGAGAGAAAAAGAGAGAGAGAGAGAGAGAGAGAGTTAGTTTAGGCACTGGTGTCTGCAGTGAGTCGAGGTGGCAGCGGGACTCCACTGTTGGTGATGTTCTTTAAACAAGTGTCCACACTGCTGGCAGAACAGCAGAAACACATCCTCCTTCTGTCTCACTTCCTCTCTTCCTCTGTTATTCCTCCTGCGGTCTCACTTTCTCCGTCACACTCCTCTGGATGTAAAAGCTCTGCATGGACCCCACCTTATCTTTTATCTGCTCTTTCTTCCTCTGCGTCTCGGCTGCTGGCCCTGCTTGCCACTTGGGGTCAACATGCTGTGCATCCAGAATGTATTCTGTACACATATTACGCAGCCAGAGAACTCTCAATACTAATCTCTATCTACTTCAATCTAATCTCCATCTGCCGCCTCTATCTTGCCACAATCAATAATTTTGATGCATTTTGTTGTACTTGCTTTAATACCTGCCCTTTATGTGTGTGTTCAAGGTCAGGAAAACACTGGGATCTTCCTTTAAACTGAATTTACTTTTTACAGAGAGGACAATTTATGCAAAATGAATCACATGCATATAGTTGCTGTGTAAGGAAAAGTATGGATCTCCATTTTTTGATATAACAATTTAAACACAACTGTCACTCTTTCATTGTGTGAAACATGATGAATGAGCCAATAAGAATGCTCTAAAATTGTGAATAATAAAAAAATGCTACATTAAAATAAATTACACTTTTGCTTTAATCCGTAATGCCACTATTTTGGTGATACTTTTAAGGTTTTGGACGCCAATGAGATGATAAAAAAAATGATAACATCAGATAGATCCACAACTGCTATTTTATTTCATGGGTAAAGGTCATACTCCCTATGAGGTCTACAATGGAGCAGTGCTTTTGTTATCTGTACTCAGGTCTAAAAATCTAAATGCCAAAGACAGGAATAGTGCCAATTCTATGCCAGATCAATGGCGGACTTCAGCATCTAATGCTTCATATGTTATAATACAAATACATACATCCACTGGGCTTTCCATTGATTCCTACTCAACCAGCAACAGTGTGAATTCGGGAGAGTGTAATGAACTGACTTTAAACCTACAGGCTATTGGCACAGCATTAGGCATACAGGAGAAAACTTCACTGATAATATGGCAAAAACACTTGGCCTCAACTGTGCAGTGTTTATGATTTTTTTGTGATGTTTATGAAAGGCTTTTAGCTCTAAAATGTTAATTGTACATGACAAAGTAGAATATATCCTTACATTTAAATGGAAATCAAAGTAAAGAGGTTTAAATCCCAGATAGCTGGACCCACAAAGGTCACAATAGTCATTTTATTTAGTACATTTGTTTTTGAAGGATCTGTTCATAATTGGGTTCCCAGCTCTTGTCCTGGAAGAGCTGGTGTCCATGGCCCTTCCCTGTTCTTATTGTTGTTCTTCAAATCAATCAATCAATCAGTTTATGTATGTATGTATGTATCTATCTATCTATCTATCTATCTATCTATCTATCTATCTATCTATCTATCTATCTATCTATCTATCTATCTATCCATCTATCCATCTATCTATCTATCTATCTATCCATCCATCTATCCATCTATCCATCTATCTATATATCCATCTATCTATCCATCTATCTATTCTTTGATTTGCTGTCTGCCTCTCTATCTCCCACCTTAGTTTCCAAAGGTCAATTAGCATTACTTTCCTTCTCTAATCAGTCTATAAGAGTGCATTTCAAAGAATCACAAATGATGGGAAACAGCATTTCCTCAGCTAATAGTGTCAACTAATGTGATCAGATCTGCCCTAAACCCTAAAGATCACTGGTGAAAGCTGAGCTAATGATCTTCAGCAGATGCCCTGGTAACAAGGTCGTTTGTGTGGGAGAAACTTCCGTTTGACTACAGAATCGATCTATTCTCTGAGAGCGCTGCGAGCTGTTCATTGTATGTTTACCCATGGATGAGCATATCGAGCTCGGGTAAACATACTGCAGATAAGATGCTTTCGAGAACACACTAGGAGACCAAATTCTTTGGATTTTTGAAGGCAATTTTAGGCCCTAAATATACCCTCCATGTGGCGTTTCATCACTGAGAAAAATGTGTGCTAGACAGTATGCGGGGCACTCTGAACAATTAAATTGCATTCTTACTCATATCAATTCAGGTAAACAGGTTTAGATTATTTTAATCAATTATTACAATACTATTTTACACTTAGTTAGGGAAGTATGACACCACTTACAAGCAAAATATTTTGCCGGCTGGGATGTCTAACTGAAATTACACATGCAGTGATAAAGGCTTACGCAAGTTCACAGACTGAACATGAAAACAGACTGAGCTGAAACAGGTCCATTTGCATCGTTTTTCCAAATTCAGGAAAATAATATTAAATCACTTACTGGAAGGCATCTTCCATATATAACAGTGTCATAAGCCCATGTTTTAACAACATCAGTGTTTAGAGTAAGAGTCATACGTGAACACATCACAGCATAAAAAACACAAAGTAGAATTTACCCACTGGCAATCCTGGCATTTGAACACACTACATTATGATTGCACATCCCTAACCACCAGTCCACCAGCTGCCCAATGCTATGTGCAAAAGGTTTGACACCCCTGACCAAATAATCTTTTTTTTCCAATTTTTACTTTGAAATATCCTTTTAAAAAAAGATCAAGAACACAGAATAGTCTTTTCAGTGTAACTGGAAGGGATCACTCTTTCTTCTATTTAAACACAAACACAAGGGTTTTCCCAAGTTCCTTGGAGAACAGTATGCCAAAGATGAAGTAGGTGTTAAACAGTTTATGAAGTGTAAGGAAGATGTCTGCGCAATAGTCCACTGTTTTTCTGTGGTGACTACTGAAAGAATTCGTGGTGTGAAAATCTCCACTGTCCCAGATTGGATGAAGACTACCAAAAAATATTTATAATCAAAACATGTACCGTATTTTTTCGGACCATAAGACGCACCAGTTTTTAGAGAAGGGAAATGATGAAAAAAAAGATTCTGATGTCTTAAAACATTTTATGTGCATTAAAACCCAACATCACAGTTATAAACACATGTAATCAACCCTGTAAAGTGAACAGCAGCATTTAGAACCATTATTAACAAATAATGTTAATTCTATT
>JBBPDH010000151.1:8879896-8892908 GCA_037974565.1 Clupeocharax schoutedeni
CACACACACACACACACACACACACACACACACACATACACAAACACACACACACACACACACACACACACACACACCTACACAAACACACACACACACACACACACACACACACGCACACACACACAAATTCCATTACCACCACATTTAAGAGGATAATGCAGTTTTTAAACTGTAATATGAAGACCTTAACTGACAGCTTTCCAACCACTGGGCCACAGGACATTTGCTACTGGGCTATAAAATATGGCTGATGAGATGAGATAATTAGTAGCAATTCTATTGGTAGTATTCTATCTGCAGTCTGTACTGCAGCATCTCACCACTCCCTGTCACAAATGCAACTGGATACTGATTTACTACTCATTTCTAGGTTAGAGGAGTTAACAAATGTCACTTGAGAGTTTCTTCAGAAGTAGGGGGGATAAAAGTCCTTTTGATAACGCGACAGCACAAACTGAATCTAAAAAGTTTCCTTCAGCAAAATGTATGATGAGTCATAACTAAAATACGACTTTGTTGTGCATTGCATCTCGCCTGGAGACAACATTTATTGGTGTAAGAGTTTCAATATGCAATTGCAATGGTTTATGGGTATGTGAAAGCATACACTATATTGCCAAAAGTATTCACTCACCCATTGAAATAATTACATCCAGTTGTTCTAATTACTTCCATGGCCACAGATATATAACTTCAAGCATGTAGGCATGCAGAACGCCTTTACAAACATTTGTGAAAGAATGGGTCGCTCTTAGGAGCTCAGTGAATTCCAGTGTGGTACCATGATAGGATGCCACCTGTGCAACAAGTCCAGTCTGGAAATTTCACCGCTACTAAATATTCCACAGTCAACTGTCAGTGGTATTATAACACCGGGCTCAGCCACAAAGTGGTGCCACGGAAACTGACAGAGCGTGGTCAGTGGATGCTAAGGCGCACAGTGCACAGACGTTCTGCAGGGTCAATCGCTACAGACCTCCAAACTTCATGTGGCCTTCAGATTAGCTCAAGAACAGCATCACCAAGTGCAAAGCAAAGCATCGGATGCAGTGGGTGTAAAGCACACCACCACTGAACTCTACAGCAGTGGAGGTGTGTTCTCTGGAGTGATGAATCACGCTTTTCTATCTGGCAATCTGATGGAGTCATCTGGGTTTGGTAGTTGCCAGGAGAACAGTACTTGTCTGACTGCATTGTGCCAAGTGTGTAGTTTGGTGGAGGGGGAATTATGGTGAGGTGTTTTTCAGGAGCTGGGCTTGGACCCTTAGTGAAAGGAACTCTGAATGCTTCAGCATACCAAGAGATTTTGAACAATTGCATGGTCCCAACTTTGTGGGGAGTTTGGGGATGGCCCCTTCTGTTCCACCAAGACTGTGCACCAGTGCACAAAGCAAGGTCCGTAAAGACAAGGATGAGCAAGTTTGGTGTGGAAGAACTTGACTGGCCTGCACTCAATCCGATAGAACACATTTGGGATGAATTAGAGTGGAGATGTCACACAAATGTGCTTCTGGAAGAATGGTTAAACATTCCCACAACCACACTCCTAAACCTTGTGGAGAGCTTGCCCAAAAGGGTGGGCCGATGCCATATTAAACCCTATGGATTAAGAATGGGATGTCAATTAGACCCATGTGTGTAAAGGCAGGTGAGCAAACACATTTGACAATATAGTATATGTCTTATGTATGATCTATGATGTTTGACAATTAAAATGTTAATACCTTAGTAAATTGGCATAATCGTAAACCACTCAATATGTCAAGATTTTCAATCAGTCTTTTAACTGAATGCATATACATACAGAAGTACATCATGACCTAATTTCGTTCCATGTTCTGCACCTGGATATTGAAAGCTATTCTCATTTCAGCTTATGAAAGCTTGGTATGGTTTGAGTTATATTTATTATATTTTTAAGTAATTTTAAGTATTTTAATTTTTGTCTGTGAGCATGTTTTCCTCCGATCATGCATTATTTTGGTCTGGAGACAAAACATGCCGCGGTGGTGTAGGAGACTATACTATACTATAAAACACAGCACAGTTTTATTTAGTGATGGAAAATGCCAAAGTGAATCTCATGGTTGTAAAAAAAGTTCTTAAACATGCTATTTAATGAGTATGTCTGATGTATCGCAATTTAATTATGTATATCTGATATGTTAAATAAACTTATTATAAAGAAATCATGTTCAATAAATGCATTGACACTTTTCACTGTACTGATATATCATGCAGAAAATTATTGTGATACTACACTGCATAGATTTTCTCCCCCATCAAGAAATATTGAATTGATTGCATTGTGCAGGTTTATGATTAGTCATAATTAAAAGTTCTAAAGAAAAAATATATAAAGCATAGCCACTGAACAGTAGCCAGCTCAAAAGAATTTCCAAATACTGTGGAATGAGACTGTGCTATCAACAATGATGATCTAATCATTGCAGTAAAACAGTTCACTGTTCCCATGAGGAAAAATGATTAAGATTTTGAAAGTTCTTGATATAAATGCACACGCATCCTTGGAGGTGCTTGGATTGGTGTAGTTTCTGCGGTCATAAAACCTGAAGTTCTTTAGATTTTTTTTAGCATTGAAAATATCATTACCTTATATATGTTTGTCTCCTCATGAAAGGTTACGTGAATATGTAAATGATTTAAGTCAAATGATACTAATAAAACAACAGCAAACAAGTGAGAAAAGCTAAAACAGTAATTAAACTTGACCTGGAACAATGCTGTGTCTCCTTGAATTTGAGAGAACAAGGCCTGGAAAGTCCTCGAAAACTCCTTGAATGTCGATTTTGCTGTAATGGTTTCCTCACTAACCACACATTTCCTGCCCTTCAAGCTTTTGCCTGGTTATGCCACCTACTTTATCTCCCTATTCACACTCAAGGTTTATGAAAATTGTGGTATAAATTTGTGTTATATAAGGTGTTCTTTGTCAAACTGGCTGACGTCCAACCCCACAGACCAAGAAGAGTCATGGGTGATGAGACTGCTGGTGACAGGGAGGGTGTGCTGTGCTGAGTTCACGCATGAATATAAGAGCCACTTTTGTTACCAACTTGAGAGGGGCTACTGTTTGCACAGAGTTAGGGTTCTGGGTACTTTTTGGAGTTTTTTTTTTTCAGTGTCCTCAAACTAATCCAGGAAGTCAACTCAGGGGATGCATTGTGTTCTGAAGTGGCTACTCTATAGTAAAGTGTGTTTTGTCTAAAGACCCTCCTTCTCAAGTCCACAGAGATTAGTTTGATGATATTACAGGAAAAGTAAATGAAGGAAACCCTGCACTCTAACTATATTTTGCCTGAACAGTAGCCCCTCTCAAATCTGCATAGTCTTCTTTACACTCTTAAAAATTATATTTCAAGGGTTTATTGATTATAGAAATTCTATATATAACCGTGTAAACCAGGGGTGTCACACTCTAATCCAGGAGGGCTGGTGTCCAGCACAGTTTGATGGTTCTCCTCCTCAAACACATTCATTAAACCTAGCAATTAACTGGTGAGGTGCACCAGGTGTTTCTGAGCAGGGAATTCACCAAAACGTGCTGGATCTCCACCCTCCAGGACTGGGGTTCTGGTTCGACACCCCTGATGTAAACTAAAAAAAAATTCACATTCAAATGATTCTTTGAGTGTTGAGTTTAAGATCTATTCTAACCATTTCCCACAAAATATTCCACTATATTTCAACATTCTAATTTTCTACCATATTGCATAATAGCCTATTTCACACAGTTATACCCTTTAAGTAAACTGATTAGCTATAATGAGGGGAAATGATGATGATAACATATTTTTTAATTATTCATAATAGTAGTAACAGCAACATCAGACACTCCTCTTTAATTTGCCATAAATAACCTGGGGTTATTTTACTTAGTGACTTATTTTCTGGTCTAGAATGCAAAGAATTATTCAATAATGCACAAATGTATACCTTACAAATCGCTTGAGGCAATATGTGTGTGTAGGAAAGTCTGATGTGAAAGACTGACTGCAGTGTAAATACATATCTTACATGAAGGTGACACACAATTTTCTTCATTAAATGAATATTGAAAAATGAAAAATGCACTGAATCACAGTAAACGTCACCCATAAAGAAGTTTAGGTCTATCCTAGATGTACTGCTCCTGAAAAACATTAAATGATTTATGTGGCTGTACTAAAGAGGACACAAACTTGCATGCAAATAAATAATATACTTGGCTTGGCAATCACACACACACACACACACACACACACACACACACATATATTAGTATTTAACATATGGTGTTACTGCTATATGTTGCAACCCCTGCTGAAAATTAGGCTTTGATGTCAGCTGAGATTCTTGACATAAAAGGCTTTGAATTAAATTTGAATTGCATATAAAGATTATTTGGTTTATTTAAAGCTTTTTTTCCAAAGAATCTAATCATAAAAATGAACCTTCGAAGAGAAATAACATGATCTTTCCCCAGTGTGTATAAGTGATGAAACTGTTTGTGTCTGTGTGTGTGTGTGTGTGTGTGTGTGTGTGTATGTGCACACACGCACAGCGAGCCAATGAACAACTTTATTTAATGAGCATTTCTGAACATGCCGCCCACTATAGAGGTTTAAGAGTTGTGTTCTGCATGCAGACACGGGCGTGAAATCCAGATTCTCCCTGATGCAATTCTTTGCGCCCTTACCGAGTCACGATCTTCTGACAAGTGTTTCATTATGGATTTTATTTCAAGGGTGTATATACTTAACTTCATCATATTTCTGAGAGGTGACTGATGGCTTGCTCTTGCATAAAACCGGCTGTCAAGTTTCTCCTTTGCTTCTTGTTGAAATTTCATTGCAACCTCGTCAGAATTTTCCATGGTATCTTTTGCACAATCTGATCTTATTAGTAGCCTCTAAAACAGCACAGAAATAAAACTCAAGTCGTACCCAAAGTCTGTCCACTGTCCTCTTCTGGTGTCAGTTCTCATCTGAACCTTCTGAACCTGTCTCTTTACTCACTGGATCAAGCTGTATAAGACCGTGGAACCACCATGGGACCGGACCAGACTTCACGGATCCATGTCCAACCTAAGTTCCAACCTAAAACACAGAGAGACATGATTTTATCACAGTTGAAGAAATTTAATTTAAATCAGGTATCCCAAAATAATTTAAATGCATTTTTTAAGAATTTAAATGCATTTTTTAAGAATTTAAATGCAATAATTTTAAGAATTATGATTTTTTAGTATGTGTATTCCCAAAGAAGACGTTAGATGTCTGTATTCAGTTCACAATGGATTTTAAAAAGGCATTATTCAGCCTACACATTTTGAAATACACAATATAGCACCAAAATGCATTAAAAAAAATATTGGCTCGAAAACAGCTGTGACCTCATCATTGTGCTGGCTTGTTTATGTTTAGGTGCCGCAAATAAGTAGGGGTTTACTGTATAGAATTCGCAGCTTCTGTCATTCACAGATTTTTTTGTAGAACCTAACTTATAATTGTGTGCAGAAACTCCAACAGCACTTTTTTTATTGCACTATATCCTTTTTAATGCTCTTTAGTGCTAAATTATTAAAAATATATATAATTTACTAATTTTGTAACATAAATATTCATGTAAATTCAGCTACATTTACATATAAAAAATTACTTTAAATGTTTTGGAACTGTCCAGAGAACACAAAGAAAGCATGTCTTGCTGTACTCAGAGGCGGGAGGTTTGAAAATAGCCAATCCAAGAACACTATTTATCTCTCCTTGCTGAAGATTGGCTGCTGCCCATTGATGCAGCTTTTCCCTGTGGAGAATCTCTGAGTCTTCAAGTTCTATATTTTTATTACTGTAAATTAAATTAATTTATTACTGTATTTACCCTGTTTATACCAAAGAAAATGTGCTTGCATGAATTACAATATAGTCTATGCAGGGTTAACATTGGTATTTTACATTCTAGTCCTGCGGGAGTTATGTGTAAACTGTACAGTGCAGATATGGGTTTACCTTTACATTTTGATAAGGGTTAGTTATTATGAGTTTAAAAAGAAATTAAAGTGTTTTGGAAGCATATTTGGGGGAATATTCAGGGTTTACAATATCAAAATAGGCAATTTTAGGCATTAATTTATTTATTTGTTTTTACCAAATTCATGTTTTTTCATAATTTGTGGGCACTCTTGGAAAATAACCCCTGTGAATGTCAGGGGTTTATTGTATATAAATTTATCACACTGTTCTTTTGAGATTTTAGTTTCAGTGGAAAACTGTCCCAGGGGTTATCATATCCAAAACCTATATTCACCACACAAAGCTACATTTTAGCCAGAACACAAAGACACGAGTGCTAGAGTATATAGCTTTTATCAAGCTCCCCTGTTGTGTCCCACTTTAGCTGACTTCAGGGGCAGTCCTGCTGTGAGGGGACTTTGATAGCAGCAGTGAACAGCGGGTGTTTTCTCCTTATCAAGATGGATTCTAAGTAGATTCTAAATATTTTAAAATACATAATCATACATTTTATATGTATAATATGTTGAGGGCAGCGTATTCAGTATTTAGCCATCACTATGCTAAGTATTTGGAAAACAGGCTACCTGAAATAAATTGGAAACAGCAACAAACAGGGATTTCACCTAAACTTAACAAAAAATTCTTAATTTGCCTACTAAATTCTCTCAACTACAGCTAAGTTTCCGGTATATTACAATATTATATCTCAGCAGGCCTACAGTGACGTAACATTTATTATGTTTGGTGCAAAGCGGTGGGGAGATTTTCCCAGTGTCTGCGTTAGGCCGCTCTGTGTGTCTGGGTGGATGTGCGGGCGAAATGAAACATTAACATGGTGCAGCTAAAGGCCTCCTTATCAGTGCTCATCCCTCGCTGATTTCAGCTTCCTGCCGCTTCCTGCAGCTTTATTCCCCTCCACTGGCTAAGTAAATGCTAATGCTAATTCACTGAGCGGCGCTGATGTGGCTTTGTGGACGGCGGCGGCCACTGTGTTTAATTAGCCTCTCACATAGGTTTGTTGTGTGCAAGCTAATAATATGCTAAGCTGCTCTCTTAAAAAAAGTTTTTTCTCAGTTAGTGGGTGCACCCAGAAAGCTTCCTTAATTAGTTTCGCGGGAATTAATCAAAGCTCTCTCTCCACTAGCCTGGTGGCTAATGTGAGCGCCTACGGGTCTGAGGTCAGTGCTTTGCTCTGATTTTTCAATTGTTGTCATAAGTGTAGTCATGTGTGTCAAGTAAGTTTTTAAATCTTTTGGCAGACACACACACACACACACACACACACACACACACACACACACACACACACACACACACACACACAATCTTATTTGGCCAAAAGCCAGTGTTCTCTATAATAACAAATTACAAACACCACAGCCAAATATAATATTAGAGCATTTCTTCTGCCTCCATGTTTACATGCTGTAGACCAGGGCCAGTGCCTTCTGTGCCTGTTTTATATAGCAACTACCAAAGCATTAATCCCATATATCTAGGCCACATCAAGGTCCCAGGCAGTGTAGTGTAAAATGTTAAAAAGTACATCTACCAAGCCTCGCTACTCTATAAATTCTCCACCAAAGTTGGAATAAAAATTAAATTAGATGGACTAGACAATGCTCAAATTGTTTTTGCCAATCAGAATTGGAAAAGTAATGCGTTTGACTCAACTTAGAGCTTGGAATTTTTGAGTTAAAAAGTGACAAGGAAACATTGATGCCTTGGAGAAAGAGAGTATTGTTAGCAACAAGTTAGCCAATGATAGGAAGTTGGCTATCTAAACTGCCCTCTAAGATAAAAAGTAAAATTTTGTCTTTGCAAAAGCTCCAAACTTGCTTCCATAATTGGCTGGCAAAAACAGTTAGTCCATGGAAGTTAGCTAACCTGATCAAGCACCTGATTTCTAGCCACATTGTTTACATACAATTATTTGAATAACTTGTTCTTACTGCTCTGCAATTTCACAAGTGTATATAATTACAAATAATATATAATCCAATAAAATATAATCTTACCTTATCATGTGCAAGTCTTAAAGCTGGCTTAGTTTACAAAGATAAGAGGAATTAACACATTTTGAATGAACTCTTTAGATATTGTTCGTCAGATATATCTTCTTCATCTCTCATAGACAAAATAAGCGTAGTTATTGTTGCTCTTGATAGGTATAGTTGTATTGACTTTTATGGGCGTGGTCCTAATATAAGTCTGCTTGTTTTGACTTGTAATCTGCTCCCCCAGTAAAGCAGTACTAAAGCTTACACAATGACACAGAACACAGAACATGGATCTCGATGTTAATTAATTTAATTCAACTAAACAAACCAGTCTGTATCAGTTCCCATCTGCTCTAGCTCCCCTTCTCATCTACTAAGGCTTCTAGAAATATGTAGCCTATATCTGTTTGACACTTGGACAGAAAGGCGTTCTTTGTCTCAAGGCAAAATCCCTCTCGAGGGCCTCGTCGATGTTTTCAAGGGCTACAGTGTGCATACCCATGGCCAATTATGCAGACAAATAATGCTGGAATGTGGTAATATGTTTCAAATAGTAAAACATTGTTTTGCATCTAATAAATGGCATGAAGAATTTATTTTTAATGTTCTGGGAATTTGTATTTTGAGAGGAAGCCCAGCAACATGTCTTTCTGAATATTCTATAGCTCTGTGTATGCTAAACTGTCCTTATCACCTGTCAGAACACGACATTTGTGATGGCTGCCCTGCTGACAAAACCAGTCAGTCCATGGAAGTTAGCTAACCTGATCAGACACCTACACTTAATTCCATGCAACATTAGTTAATTAGTTCAATCTCATATTGTCTACATACAAATTATTGGCGGCTCTGCATTTAGTACATGTTCAGCCTCCATTTGCCAATGTATTAGTAATGATTCCTAGGAGAAAATCTGACAGCAGCCTTCAATACAGAATCTCTCCAGATCTTCAAGGATCCTAGATCTTGTATTTTGGATTTTCCTCTTTACCCAGGCCCCCATCTCCCAACAGGATTTTAGTAAAGTTTTTACATTTACAGCATTAAGCAGACACTTTTTATCCAAAATCCAAAGATTTGTTAACTACAGGGCCAGTCTCCATGGAGTTTGGGGTTAAGGGTCTTTCTTAGGAACCCAGTGGTGGTATGCTGAAACTAGGATTCGAACCCATGACCTCTTGGGCATTTACATTTTACATTTACGGCATTTAGCTGATGCTCTTATCCAGAGCGACGTACATCAGTGTTCAAGAAGTCCACGACTGTTTCTTACCTGAAAAACAGTTTAAATCTGAGTCAACTATTTAACCAAAATACTGCAGTCAGAGCATCTATACAACAACTGTCACATAACAATTAGCCAACACCTAACCCAACAATATATGAGTCCTAGAGAAAAACAACATAAGTCATAGAGAAGTCAAGGGAAGGGCCAGTCAAGGGCCAGGGGCAAGTATCCTACCCACTAGACCACACCATGATTTTATCGGTTCAGGCATTACGATTCTTTGATTCTTTGTCCATTGAACCACTGCTTTGTTTGGATATGGACCATTTTGCCCTACAGAATGCTCCAACCACTACCCAGTTTTACTTTCTCGACAGAAGAAGCTAGACTTATATTTTAAATCCCCCAGTACTTCTTGAAGTCCGTGATGCTGTATATTTCTACATGATTGCCTTTGGAGAAAAAAACAGCTCTGAAACATCACAGATCCTCTACCATAGCTGACAGTGTTGATTAGATTCCCCTGTTTAGCCATCTCTTTTTGATTTTTACTGAGAAGATGTATCTCACCATAAAACGTGGGTCCAGTAGCAAACTCCAGGTGGTTATGTTTGTGGTTAGATGAAAAAAAATGCAATCAGTTGGTTGGATCTTTATAGATACTTAAATGTCACAGACTGTGGCACTTAATGCATCTCATAACTACTGGGCTGCTGTGTGTGCATCATGTGGGAGGGAAGGTAATAATGGGAAAGATTCCAGTGTTCATAACTTGTATGTATGCAGTTTGAATGTTAACAAGTAATCATTTTTAAAAATAGATTTATTTAATACATACAACATTATACACACCACACTAGTATCAAGTGTACATATGTATTATGTGCTAAGAAACAACTACAAGAAAACTAATAGAGAGAGCAGTATCAGATATTTTATAAGTTAGAAACTATGGTAACTATGGTAAGTCCAATGTGACTTGAGACCGCACCGAGAGCTGCACAGTGGTGCTCCGTGTGTCATCAGCCAATTTGGGCTCCTGTTAAAATACAGTTCTGCGCTTTAGTTAATGTTAATGTGTGAAGGAGCATTTTCTCACCGCTGTTTCTGAATTCAGGTTTGTCATGCACAGAACAGCAAGCAACTACATCTCTAGTTAGGAAACCAGCTCTAATGTTGGGCAGAGCTAGACAGTATAAAAATAACTGGACAGGTGAATATTCAGTGGATTTTGGCCAGAAAGCTGCCCTGTCTGCCCGACAATGAAATTGGCTCAGAATGCTGTGAGAGCAGGGAGAGTAACAGAGAGAGGACGACAGAGAGTCGAGCTGAATCAAGTCAGGGTCAGAACCAGGGCAACTCCAACCCCATCCAACAGATCAGAATATAATGTCAAAAGATAAAAATAATTGTGCACGAATGCAGGGTATATATACTCGGCCTTTTTGTGTAAAATGTGCCCTCTATGTGAACCCTGCTTTAGAAGATTATCCTACATCTGTGCTTGCATGGAGTTATTATTATTTTTTTTTTAATTATTTTTCATTAGAAACTCGGTGAAGCCAATAGTAGACATTTCCTAGAAGAAGTGTTTGTTTCTCTAACCTCGCCGTGCTCGGTGGAACCATGTACATGTGTCCTGTTTTAATTTTCTGACTTTGTTGTCCTAACTGTTAAATAATAACAGTATCAGGTGTGCAGCTATTTCTGGATTCGTGAAGGCCAACATCATTTTTTCCTCCTTTCATTTGTATATTCTTGAATCTTTTTCATGTCAATGAAAAGTCTCGCGTAGCCAGACCTTCAGACTGACGGTTGAAGGTCTGGAATTCATAGCCGCTTTCTTTGGACAAGGCCCACCCACAAGGTCGTTTGACCGACATGTCAAACAACCAATCACAGTTCGTTTCATTCAGCGTCACGTTTTGGGGCGTGGAAATGTCCCCACAACAACAGACCGGCGATAAAATTCAACCAATCAGATGACGACTTCGATATTCCTGAAGTGTTTTCAGTTAAGTGTAGCATATGCATCAGACGTTTAGCCAACGTTCCGTGGGCGTGACGTCTGAGGCTGAGACTAGTCAATGAATAACAAAGGCAATCTGATCTCATATTTAGACACAGATGATCAGTTGTGGATGACAAATCAAGAGTTATTGAACAGTTTAGACTTAAAAAATGTCAAATATATATATATATATATATATATATATATATATTAGAAGGTGCTTTTTTTTCCCTTTAATATTTTTTTAAAAAGCTACATACGTAGTAAAACATGCTAAAAGTGCAACACAATATAAATTGTCATCCGTGAAGACTGCAAATGTTACAATGTCCGGCATTGGATTAGAACAGCAACTTTCAGTAAAACGGAATACATTTAATTTATATGACATCTCTGGTGTGTATTTGATACATATGTTTACAGAAATATATCAAAAAGCACCATTTTGAATTATTTGTTGGATTTTGACTGATTAGTGTAGGAAGCTTAGACTGATTAGTGTAGGAAGCAACACTGGAGACAGCACTACTCTAGCCTGGCTAGCTTTCACTGTGAATTATATAAATGCTTCCAAATGGTGCCATATTACAGCCAGGTCAGGAGTGATTAAAATAATACAGGTGTGATTTCTGTAACTCCATCACACTATCAGAGATGAAAAAGAGACCTTTGTGTCACAAAAGAGACTTTGGGGGTGAATCTTGAGGAAGATGTCGTTTCCTAATCTCCTAATTCACTGGTTGATGTTTGATAAATCTGTAGGACGAGTCAAATAAACCTGTATGGGACTCAAATACTACAGTTGCAGGCTAACACTCCAAAAGAGCAATACTGGAAAGCCATGATTTAAATGTAATTAATATAGTTCTAGTTGTACTCTGTTTTCTTCCCTCTCATTTGTTTTAAACCGGGTTTGCATGCATCGGCCATGTGCAGTACATTTCAAAGGATGCGACCAAAGGAATGGTGTTTTTGATGATTCCGTCATTTTTAAATTTAAACAGAGCCCCCCGTGTTGTGTTTCGCTGAGAGGCTCGACTGCTCTAATTATTAGCTGTGCACTTCTGAGAGGAGGACTGTTCCTGGCCCTGTTTTCCCCGGGCCAGCATGGGGAATGGGAGAGCTATGTGCGCTTGAGGAATGCGCACGCTTTCAGGACAGCAGTCTGCATGACAAAGGTCAACTCCGTCTCATTAGAATAACAGCTTTGCGCTGTGGGGCAGTGGAGGAACTTTAAAAATGCTGTTTTATTAATGAGCTACATGCAGTCCCACTGGAGAAGCTTTTATCTTTAACTGAGCTGATTAGGGAAGAGACGAGCCAAGAGATGAAGAAAGTGCCTATAGACATGGTGACCTGAAGCGAACACACACACACACACATTTCATTTCCGATCCTAGAAAATGTACACCATATTTCTGAAAGTATTCAGACATTCTTTGGCATGAGCTTTGGTGGTACTTATTGGTCCAGAACTAATCATCCAATCACAGTTTTTGACCTCACTAGTTACACTTGACCTCACTACTGCTGAATCCAATCAAATCCTCACAGTAGTGTTCCAACTTTTAGTGTAAACCCTTTTTAGAGGAGTAGATGTCATTTCTGCAGCAAAGAAGGGACAAACCATGAATATACAATACATCCGTAGATGTACACTACCAATCAAAAGTTTTAGAACACCCCAATGTTTCAAGCTTTATTTAATTGAATTTCAAACAGTTCAAGTCCAATGAATAGCATGAAATGGTAC
>JBBPDH010000151.1:8915316-8928178 GCA_037974565.1 Clupeocharax schoutedeni
TGATGCAGCAGCATTTTGCAGATAAGTGAGTGAAGCACAGTTATGTGGATTTAAGAAATGAAAGTCATTTGAAAGCAAAATGAACATGGCTTGGTTTAGCATAAAGTTGTCAAGCACAACTTCACAGATCTTAATTTGACGCAAACATCCACCAGCTCAGTAACACCGAAGGTATATGCGCTAGAGATCTCCAGCATATCGAAGCTATGATGCTCATTATTGCTCTCATGCTTGAACATAAATCTCATTTTTAAAATGCACTTTCCTGGGTTTGTGTGTCTCTCTTACCGCAGCATTTAATCTTCTTTAGTGGTTAAACAAATGCCACAGTTTTTGTTGTAGCTTGTTACTCCCATCCACAGGAGTGAAATGTATGGTTTTGCCAACACATAGATTTATCACACATGTCAAAAAAATCAATCCTGGTGCCACTACTGACTACTGATACTGACACATGTGCATTGTTCTTGTATAACTATGCATGTGCCAAATAAAGAAATGTGAATCTTTAGTTAGCTTTTAGCTAACTCAGTAGCATTGCACTTTGATCAGTGTATATTTAATACAGCGACTATCCTGCCCGGACCTTAAGTAAAGCCTGTCAGCCCGAGACTACACACAGAGCAGGAAACAACAACAGAAAAAAAAAATGCAACACAAATGTTTGCAATAGTTACACGACTTCCGATTGGACTTCAGCTTTGCTCTCAGGTTTTTCCCCAAGCTGGCCTGTGCCAAGGTCTCCTACTTTATCATCTTTGACGGTGAGTTTATTTTAAAGTAAGGAAAAGCCTATGTACAACAATCCAATATGACCTTTTGTGAACTGATTTTCTCACCCTTTGTATTATTGATAAATGACTGTGTGTGTGTTTATCTCTACCTGATGCTCTGCTGCATGTGTCTGTCGGGGTCATGGGCTATAAACGTGGTCAGCAGTGACCCAGCCGGGAGACCCTCGTCCAGTTTGACCTGTTTGGGGTTGGGGTCGAAGTTTGGACTCTCGTTCACGTCGATGATGCGAATGGAAACGGTGGCTGTGGACTGCCGAGTGCGGTGGATCCCTCCGGCTAGCGGCACCTCGTTCTCAGCCACCACGGTCAGCATGTATGAACGGCTCATCTCGTAATCAATAGGCTGTGAGAAACAAGGCCAAACACAGAACGACCACATTACTGCAGGTGCATGATACCGTAAACTGCAGGAGGAAGAATACAAAGAGTGGAGTAGCTGGAGTAATAATTAACGAATGACTCGTTCTCCAATTAAAGCACTTACAAACCATTATCCCAGAAGAAGAGGGGGTAGCGGCTGTTGACTGGCTTTGTTTCTATGGAAACTGTCTTTGCTCTGTGTGTGAACCTGTGCTTTCGGGAAAGCAGCGTGGCTAACGGCAAATACAGCCTGAGCGTGCGAGCGCGCCTCACCTTAACCACTGTGACAAGGCCCTCGTTGCTGGTGGGGTCAGTAGGGATGGAAAAGCGTCCAGTAGGGTCTCCGGAGGTTATGCGGTACACAGCGTTCCAGGCTGGGGTGCCTGGCTTGTCTTTGTCTGTCACTGTCAGATTAGCCACGATCACATTTACACGGTTCTCAGGGACCTCTCCGTAGAACTAGAGCATGGGTAAGAGAGGGAAAGAGAGACAGAAAGAGAGAAACAGCGATGCTCGTTGTAAGTAATCATAGGGAGGTGAATAGTAAATCTGGATTCTCCTGTTGAGGTTTCTCTGTTGATAAATGTTATACATTTGCTCCGCAGAAAAATCACTGCTGTTGACTTGGGGCGATGTTGATTTGAGCCCACTTTATATATGTATGGTGTAATCTTAGAATCCAGAGACAGCCACGAGTGTGATTGAAATTCTAGGAGCAAGACCTCTTAACTCGGGGCCGGAAAAAAAATCCACTTCTCCCCCTCATGGAAATGCAACAGTTGCTAGTAAACTATCTGACTGGACTGCATTTCCCCAAAGCTTGGTATTGCTGTCATCATTAAATCATAGATAGTAATACTTGCTTTACACCGATTATGATGGTGGATGTGCTAAGATGCTTCTGGGAAATCAAACCCTGCGTCTCTGAGCTCAAGCCTGGGCTCCTTTGCTGTGATTTATTAAAAGTATCTGCAATGTTTTCCAGTTTTGGGGAAAGTAAACGCCCCTGAGTGCATCTGTTTGATTGTTTTGTAGTCTGATGCTGGTACTATATGTCTGGTAGAATCACTTCGGGAAAAACGAATCACTAAAATCACTAAAAAGTTTTGTGTTGATAAACTGTACTCATTCTTTAAGTGCATTTTCACCTGCAATACCAAATAATATATGAACTGTTTTTGGATTTTGAGCTATAAAAATAGTTAGATAGCTAGATTGAAACCACTGGTAAAGTAATGCAACATAAATATATATCATATGTATCATAGTGAAAATAATAATTTTATCAATAAAAATGTGAAAAAAAAATGCAAAAACATCAGATACATCCTTTAATTTCTGAAAAAAACAAGTGTATATTTTACATTACGCTGCTGAGTTTAACAGTAATTAAAAAAAGATAATTGTGCATAAAAATGCAGAAGTGTGTTCTCTGTAGAGGATGTGTACTTGTTTTCAATCAACTGAACATGTAACCTTACCAGGGGCACCCAAGGTTTTGCAAACAACCGTCTATTTGTCTATAAACACAAATATGTATTCAGTACATGCACTGAACTCACAGTTTCTCTGGTGAACTCTGGCCCATTATCGTTGACATCCAGCAGGCGTATGATGGCAGTAGCAGTGTTGGACAGGCCGTAGGTGGGGTTACCTTCCATGTCAGTGGCTTGAATGACCAGAGTGTACTGAGACACTTTCTGCTCATTAGAAGACACACAAGCACAAAAATGGGTATAAAAATAATGAAGAACAAAGCTGCAAAAACCTCTTTACACACACACACACACACACACACACACACAATTCAGGAATTGAATATAAAAACTGTGCAGTGTGGCATGATGCAGGTCCCGTATGTATTCTAAGGGTACCTATATGTAATAAATTATTTCTAACCTTACACTCGGTATCTTTAGTGTTTTTTCAGTTTTGTAAAAGGCTCACACACACACACACACACACATCTCCCACCTCTCTGTCAAGGCCCGCTGCTACAGTGATGATTTTGCCTGTCTTGTTGTTGATGGTGAACATGTTAGTGGATGGACTCTCGGGGCTCTGAGAAAGGATCTTGTATCTCAACATGCCATTGGCCGTGTTGGGGTCATCCTTATCTTGTGCTGTGACCGTCATCACAAATGTCCCTGCGCAAAACACACACGCACTTTAATTTAGTATCTTTCCCACATGAACACCCACGTCTCATGCCGATAAATACCAGGTGACTTCTCGGATCATACCGCAGAGATATGGCGGGTATGTATGTGGGTGTGGGAGTACCTGGTTTGGCGCCCTCATCGACTGTGCCATTCCAGATTTGGTGGGTGAACTCTGGCCGGTTGTCATTCATGTCGATAACATTGATGACGATATCAATGGGATTCTCCATCTGGTTCCCGTTAATATCCACCGCATGGGCACGCAGCTGATGAAGCACATACACAAACAATTAGCTCACTTTTAAATATGGCTAGCTATGGCTATACAATACAAGCAAACACATTAGTGAATGCTACATGTTTACTAATTGGTCTACATCATGAGGGACTATTTGACCTTTGTTGGCTTAGATGTATAGCTTCATCCAGAAAACCACCAACATTTTAATTCTTCGGACATTCTGATTGGTCAAAATGCTTAGCAGCTTGTAAACACTGTGATTGGTTGTACCCACACTATAGCTAACCCACACAGTTACAGCTATTAAAAAATCAAACTAGCATTGCTATGTAGCTGCTAAAGCACAGAGAACACAAAGCCCTTACAGAAGTCATGTTCGTCATAATCTCAGCATATGATGCTTTTCGGACTGATGTACACAGAGCGATTGATGTCTGCGGTATGCTAAGCTGGCCACAGCTGTAGGGATTGTCAAACCCAATCTCATTTTTCGTACACTGGTGTACTGGTTTTTAACTGTCTGCCCGGAAAAAAACATGTTTTGCAAAGCCATCAACAAGCCTATAGGATTATTATCTAGGTTTTCTTGAAATTAGTAAAGCTAGTAAAAGATCCTCTTGTGTTTTCTGCCGCACATCAGACGGTTGCATGCACAGATCCCTTTCCCGTCAATTGCCCCAACAGATAACACAGAGAAATAATGGTCTATGACTGGTCGGTTTACATGTCAATCAAACTCCAGTATAGTTAAGGTAGGCGGTTCTTGGACTTGTTTAGTGAAGAAAACATTTCTCTTGATGACATGCAGAAGTTTTGCTTGCGAGACTGTAGTCAGCATATCTTGTTGTGATTGAGCCCAGCTGTACTTGATAAGGATTCAGTGAGCCATGAAAGCTCTCCCACTTAACTAAGCTAAGCGATTCAAGACTGCCTTACGTATTCATTAGTATTACTAGAATATACTATAATATAATATAATATGAGTTTGTAATCAGTATGGACTTGGGATGACCTGAATACGACCCACATGCAGTACTCCAGCAATGACCTATGCTTCTTGCCAGAGTTAATGCTGAGGGCAGGGGGAGGTCACTGCTAGTAATGTGGGGGAGAGTGTGTGGGCAGTGTTCTTTATGAAGTGTGGGTCTGTGTATGTGTGTGTGTGTGTGGGGGGGGGGGGGTTGGATAAGCTCTTCGGAGTAAAAATCTGTCTACACCCCTCTCTTCTTTACAGTGGATTAGACAGAGTTTAAAGGTTACATTCTCAGACCAACTGCCATGGTAACCTAGATAAGCAGTTTAATGGGAGTTTTAATGTGTCTCGCGATCCTCAGAGGAATGCATGAAGGGATGAAGACACACACACACACACACACACACACACTCTCAAAAACATGCTCTTTTGTAGCACGACTTACATGGAAGTTGGAGATCTGTTCTCGGTCCAGTGGCTTGGTGACAGATAACTGTCCTGTGATTGGGTCGATGATGAAGAGGCCCGTAGGAGTCTGGTCAGCTCCTGGTCCAGTCACGCTGTAGCGGAGCGTGTTACTCTTGTCTCTGTCTGAGCGGATCTGAAAACACAAGCATTCAAACACATTTTAGAGGCTTTACAGATTATCTATGTCCTTCTTACTAAATCCTATGGCAGATATTTAATATGTATAATGATCTCAGTACAATAGTAATGCATAAAAATCTGTGTTTCTTGTCCCATAAATGAATGTTTATTTTTCGGTATTAAAGCATAAAGCATGGTAAAATCACAGCAATAATCTTGGGTTATGCGAGCATTTATGTTCCTTATTCACAAAGCCAATGTCTGACAATGGCTCTTAGAAAACATGATTTTGGATTGACATGACATCTTTGGTCCTTTGTTTCAGTAGATAAATAATAATTCATTTTATTTATGTGGCATATTAATAAAGTAAGGGCCTTGCAACAGGATTAAACCCATAAAAAACCCTTTTAAGTAAAAGGAAGTCATTGTAACAGTGCTAAATGCACATTAACCCTTCCTCCAACCTTATACTGGGTATATGCAGTTTACATCGTTTGTACTGACAGCGAATGAAATCAACTAAACAGATCTTTAATTAGTTCAAGCTAAATTGTGTTTGGCTGTTGAGTCTGGGTGTCCACATCCTTTTATTAGAAAATAATCAGCTTAAGGCTCTGCTGGTTTTATGACCGGCTGCCTGTAAACCAGCAAGAAGCGACACAATCAGCACAAGTTGGAAATCGACGAGTCATAAAGCATGCATGAAGTTCCCTTGGTGCCTCTATTTCTTCCTTGGATTTCAGAGTGAGTGAGAGAGAGTGTGTTTGTGTGTGTGTGTGTTTGTGTGTGTGTGTGTGTATTTGTGTGTGAGCACTGACTTTGACAAGCTCCTCAGGGAACTGTCCTCTTGAGTTTTCGGGGACATTGATAGGAGGGATGACCCAGTCTCTCTTCACACGGCTCACGCTGCCATCGCCCCTGACGACCACACTGCGCCATGGAAACACGATCTCAGGCACCTGCCAATACAAACAGCCCGGTAACGCTCTCAAACACACTCCTGGGTACTGCACATCACATATTCTTGTTTTCTCTCTCTTTCTCGTCACACTCACCCACAGGCACACAACACACACACACACACACACACACACACACACACACACACACAAACACAAACACAAACACACACACACACACACACACACACACACACACACACACACACTGCGGCACATTCATCACACCTGCCCGTGGACCTAAATAATTACCGCATTAATTCTGACCTCTTAATAGGGTCATAAATATCACTGAGTCACTTTCCTGCAGAAATAACGCAAACAGTGTGTGTGTGTGTGTGTGTGTGTGAGAGTGTGATTTGCAGTATTCTAGTATGCAGGAAGACCACACTCGGTTATGGAAATGCAAGCCTTTTGGAAAGCAGTCGAAGGTGAGGCTAGTTTGCTTATTTATAGATGGATGTTGGATGACACATTTATGACTGCAGTCAGATATTTGAGAGTCTGTTCAAACTTTGCATCAATTTGCTTAATAAATGCTCTGGTTTTCTGTGACTGCGTGAAGAGTCTTAACCAACCCAGAACGCACTGCATATACTGGGATTAAAATGCTCAAATCATATCATGGTCAAACACAGATGATGCCCAGATTCAACATTAATAAATGCAATGCATTTTCTTCATCCACATACAGTCACTGAGACGCATCGGGTGAAAATGGGGAGATGCAAAGCACCTAAGCCAAGCTTGCTGATTCATATAGGCAAGAAATATAGAGCAGTAGAACAAAAATGATGTTTTCTCTTCATGTGCTTTTTGTGCAGAAATGTAAAATCAGACCTCACCTGTCAGCACTGGCTTTGCATTATAGCTTAAGTGTGTGACGTGAAAAGTTCCTCTGTATTTCATTTCTATCAGATTCAATTCTAAGCCTCTCTCCCTCTTGACCCCATCTCTCTCTCACTACCTCTGGTTAAATATTCATGGTAATGGCAGTGCAGTAGTGCAGGCTATAGCACAACCCCGCTGCAGAACGGCTCTCCCTCTCTATCTCTCCTTTTCTTTCTCACATTCCCTTCATTTATGTCCCTCACTATTTCTCTTGCTTTTTTCTCCCTCTCCCCCACGGCGCCCGGGGAGCAGTGCGCGGGGACGGTACCTTGCTCAGGGTACCTCAGTGGTGCCTAGCGGCCTTGGGGATCGAACCTGGACTTCTGGTCGCAGGGCGGATGCCTTAACCACTAGGCCATCCAACTGCCCCAGTATGCCCCATTATATTTCTCTTTTTCTTTCTCCGACTCTCGATTGCTCTGCCTTGCTCTCTGCCTCTCTTGCTCTTTCTCGCTCTCTCTTTGCCATGCCTCCTTTCCAACTCTCTCTTCCCCACCTCTCTCTCTCTAATGCTTGGCCCACGCTGCAGGATAATCAGGTTGTTTATGAGACCGATTTACCCCTTCCGGCAATCACAAAAGGTCTCCCAACATCGGGGTGATCTTAAGCGATTATCTACCCAGATTATGCTGTGGTGTGGGGTGTCTATAAACTTATCTTTACTTCTCCAATCTACTCCCAGTCCAGCTGAGTCCTCCCCAATCGCATATTGTAAATGTTAAACTTGTTCAATATTTGCAAATTAACCTCTGACATGGTATGGACTCTGGTTCTCTGGTGTGAAATGTAAGCTGAGCTAAATTCAGTGGTCAGTGTGTACTGGTGTAGTTCTCTTCCTGACTAAATTACGAGCTAGATGGACTACAGAGAAGGAAAAAAAACACCTGTCCAGCTATGGCAGGACATATACACAATATGGACAAAAGTATTTGGACTCCTGACCCTTACACGAAAAAGGATTTTAGTGACACTGCATTCAAATACATAGACTTTAATATGGAGTCGGTCCCCTTTTGGAGCTATAACTGTTTCCACTCTTCTTGGAAAGCCTTCCTCACGGTTTTGAAGTGTTTCTGTAGGAATTTGTGCCCATTCATTCTGTAAAGCATTTATTAGATGCTGGACGAGAATGCCTGGCTCACAATCTCTGTTCCAGTTTATCCCAAACGTACTGGATGGGTTTGAGCTCTGTGGGGGCCAGTCAAATTCTTCCACACAGAACTCATCCAACCATATCTTTATGAAGCTTACTTTGTGCACTGGGACACAGTCATGCTGGAATAGGCCTTCTCCAAACCATTAAAAAGGGTGTGTCCCAATACTTTTGTCCATATAGTGTATGTGAACAACAACTGTTCTAATTGACTGACCTTTACACAAAAAGTCAAAATATAAAACATGGCTTTTGCGGTGCACAGACCACTAGCAGAGTAATCGCCTCTCTATCCTCCACCCTGTTGTTTAGATCTAAAAATCCCATAGTGTGGGACAGGCACAACTCTTTGTTTCTATCCCTTGTTCCCTGTCTCTCTCTCTGTCTCACCCAACTACACCATACCATCCCACCCCCCACCCCCTTCCTCCTATGCTGGCTGGCATTGTGGATATGACGCAGGGGAGGAGGCAACACATTACCATCACGAAGGAGGACAGTGGAACAGCATTACCATCAACAACAACAGCAGCAGCATAAACATCAACACCACACTCTTTCACACACATAGGCGCACATTCTGTCCCGATACACACTCTTTCTCTCCCTTTCTCCCTCTCCCATCATCTCTCAGCTGTATCTTTTTTCCCTCTTTTCAATCCATCTTTCGCAACACCCACTCACTATTTTCCCACTGTTATCTCTTCCTGCCCACCTTCTCCCTCCTCCTCCTTCCCCTCCCACCTAATTTTCTGACCATCTCTGCCTAAAACCCACCCTTATCTTTTCCTCTCTCTTTTTCTTTCTCTGTTATTTCCACCCCCATCCTCTCCCACCTCACTCTCCTTATTTCTTTTCTCTCCGTGAGTGTAGCAATACTGTGTTCTTTATAGCTCTTGAAGCAGAAAGCAGTGTTAAGGGACTCGGTCGAGAGAGATGTGGAAGCATCCACAGAACACTATCTAGGCCTTATCTGAACATCATTAAGACTTAATTAGAGTGCGATTCTCAATGTGTTAAAGTACCCATAATGCTTTAGTGTAGCTTTAGTATGGCTTTATGAAGCTCTGACAGTGCCAACTAAAGACAGACTCATATTCAAGTTCTTTTGTTTCATGACAGGCATATTTTATACTTCATACTGCGAAAACACAAAAACACAAAATGTTTAAAACACTGATTTCCATAAAGTGCTCAGTTCATCTATGCCTAAAGAAAATCCCTTTAAAATTCCTTTCGCTTAGTGTTCCATTAATAACAAAGCATTAATTCACCTGGAAAGTTACAGTATTGGAGAATTTGAGGTTATGGTTTGGTGCCAAGAGCAACATTTTAAGACCAGTTCTGGGCAGAGAATGTTATTTTCACTTCACAAACAAAGAATGTTGTTTACAATGTGTAACCAAACAAACAAAAACAAACTCTCAGACTTTGTAAACCACACTTTTGCAAATGTAGAATTATCTTCGGTAAAAAGCACTCTAAATATAAACGAACCAAATATTTAGTGATTTCAGGTATTTATACATTTACCAGGTACTTTATTTAGGCAAATCTTATTTGTTTTGTTGTATGTCTGTATGATGGGGAAGCTGTACCTGTTTGGGTGTGTTGGGTAGGGCGAAGTTGACACGTGCGTGCCACGCCTCCTTTGACGTCACGTCCTTGACTCTGATGTTGAGGCTCCGCCCAGTCCTCTCCGATAGATGCAGGGTTCGCGCGGCGTACACAGTGCCATCTTCCCCTATCCGGAAGTCTGCTGGGGCTCCGCTCTCAAAGCGCAGGCCAGAACCTCGGCCACAGTCCAAGAAACTCACTGCACAGAGAGAGAGAGAGAGAGAGAAAGAGAGAGAGGGTGAACAAGGTTGAGTACCAGCCAGCATACTTTTTCCCAGCAAGCATCTTAAAAAAAAAAGGGGGGGGGGGACACAAGCATACACAAAACGACATCCCGACCAGACCACAAGGGAATTGTGGTTTTATTCGAGAAGAGAGGACAGAGCAAGGGGATGGGAAAATGCATACATACCCAGGGAGGGTGAAGGAGAAAGGGAGGGAGAGGGTGAGAGTGAGAGGAGAAATAGAGAGAGAGAGAGAGAGAGAGAGAGAGGGAGAGAAGAAAAGAAGGGAGATCTGGTAGAAGTTCTAACACTCTCCTGCATTATTCATGCTGAGTCTTCCCCTGCAGGCATCCAGGTGTGCTGAATGAGGCCGAACGAGGGAAGAGGAGACAAAGAAACCAAGGGAGGGAGAAAGAGAGAGAGGGAGAGAGTGTGAGAGAGAGAAAGAATGAGAGAGAGAGCGAGAGAGTGCGAGAGAGACAGAAGATGGAGGCAGCTAGACTGCAACACTAGAGGGAATCACATTAGAAATACATGAAGAATAAACAAATGGCTGCATTTTCACTCATTATGCTGCTATTAGAGGAGAAACAATTACGCATTTAGCGGGCGAGGGAGACAGAGGAGGAGCGCGGGTCGCTTTGTGAAATCTGTGTATCGACTCTGCTCGCACTTTTTTGATTCTTCTACTCTCCGAATGCCATGCCTCATTATTGGGCTCGCTGGAAGAAGAGAAAGTATTCTCCCAGAGCATTAGCGCATCACGCTGGTTTTGAATATGGAATGTGATTATTGACCAGCAGCTATTTACATTGATCGGCCTCAACATCCTGTCCACGGAGCGGACAACACCACCAGAAGGCTGTCGACTGTTTTCAAAAGAATGCTGCAGAGACTTGGGCATAGCTAAAGGGTTTCTCTCTCTCGCTCTCTCTCTCTCACACAGGCACAGTTTTGTCTTTCTCTGAGTGTATCTACAACCTTTTCATACTTTTCTCTACTTCCCTGCTGCTGTTTCTTATTAGAACTCGGTGTGAAACGTCTTGTACTCGAAGGTCTGTGTACATAAATAAGTGCATTTGCATACAGGCACAAAACTGCCCTCATGCTCAAGGCATAATATTTGAAAAGAATGTATTTGACCTCATCACGAAGTGTACCGCCATCAAAAGTATACCTTTTGCAGAAATCCATTCACTCAAAACACACTTAATACTTAATGCACCTAACAGAAGCCAATGAAAAGGTGCGAGCAACTGCCCACTAGGTGTCTATTATGAGTGCACTTGAAGCAATTGGTTTTCTGAGTGCTATACAAACACACACACACACACACACACACACACACATATTGACACCAGGTTCAAAAATGCTGTAGGATTCCTTGTAAGATGCTTTAATAATAACTGCATTAATCGGTAGCTAAGGTACAGCAAATATGTAGCTATGTAGTTATGAAAGCAGGGAACTGCAGGTCTTCAATACAGGCCCTCAGGGTTACATAGGTTAATTAAAAACATGCGCTGAAAACAAATCCCACTTTCTGCACAGATTAATCATCAGTTATTATATGAAGCCCTTTAAGGATAATAAACTAGGCTCAAACAATCAGTCAGTGTAATGCGCCAGTCCAACCACTGGGCTCTCATTACTGATTATTAGATAAAGAGTTGCTGCGGGGGAAGAGCAGTCATTGTGTTTATCGGATTGCGACCATGGGGGGTCCCAATGTTCCTCCACTCTACTGGACTGGAATGAAGTCTTTTGTTTGGGCTGCGCTGCCTCTGCAGGACAAAAAAGTCTCCTGTCATTTTTCCTCGCCTCAGGCGCAGTCTTACACGCTGGAGATTCATAAAGCAAATGGTTTTGATGTTCCGTGATATCTGAAGCCCCAGTGGATCCACTGGTGTGTATGAGGAGTTTTGCGTGTGTGTGTGTGTGTGTGTGTGGATCGTGCTTGGGTGCGCGCCGGGTGCAGGTTTAATTTGATGTCTGCACCCATTTGGCCTGTAGCTGTGTCTCCTCCTCCTGCACTTTTCATGAGGTCAGAGAGTGTCACTCTGTCTACACTGTCCTCCTCCCACCTGCACCCCCCACCAATACACTGCTGTATTTCAGAACGCTGATCGCCCAGCCAGAACAACAAACAGTCTGAACGACAAAATAAACAGGAAGAGTGAAACAGGGCTTAATCATAATGGTTAGTCCCTCGGCCGTGGCTGCATAATATATTCACTTGCAAACAAGAAATGAGAGGGGAGAGAGATAGTAATAGAGATGTGTGTGTGAGAGAGAGAGAAAGAGAGGCAGAGATGGAGAGCGAGAGAGAGAGGGAGAGATAGAGAGAGAGAGTGAGATAGAGCGAGAGAGAGAGAGGGAGATATAGAGAGAGGGAGACAGGCAGAGACAGAGAGAGAGAGAGAGGCAGATAGAGAGAGAGAGAGGCAGAGATAGAGAGCGAGAGAGAGAGGGAGAGATAGAGAGAGAGTGAGATAGAGCGAGAGAGAGAGAGGGAGATATATAGAGAGGGAGAGAGGCAGAGACAGAGAGAGAGAGAGGCAGAGAGAGAGAGAGAGAGAGAGAGAGAGAGAGTGAGAGAGAGAGGAAGAGATAGAGAGGGAGAGAGAGAGAAAAGAGGTCATTAGTTTTTGAAAAGCTACTTCTTATGACGCTGATTTAACTAAAATGAGGAGAGGCCACTTGACTTCAGAGTAAACTGTTTACAATTCAAAAGGGGACAGATACAACTAACAAGAATTTTATGGATTGGAGGAGACAGACCTTAGCTTCAACGAAAACTCAAATGAGGATAAGCATTCTCTCTCTCTCTCTCTCTCTCTCTCTCTCTCTCTCTGTCACACACACACACACACACACACACACACACACACACACAC
>JBBPDH010000151.1:8939194-8957464 GCA_037974565.1 Clupeocharax schoutedeni
TAAGCGATGCGTTTTAGAAACATGCGAACGTATATGGCCTGTCGAAGAAATTTGAATACATCCTTCGCAACCATATGTATATTCCTTTGTAATATTATCATTAAGAGGGATTTTTTAACTGTTCCACAGCCCAATAGAGCGAAGAACATGATTTCTTAAGTTTCTAAGAGCCCCTCAGCCTATATGGACAGAAACCTTTAGAAACCATCAGGCTAAATTTTCACGAGATAACAAGTCTTAAGAACTTATGTTCTTCGCCCTATTGGCCTGTGGAACAGTTACAAAACCCCTCTTAATGACAATATATGTGATTACAAAGGAATATACATACGATTGCGAAGAATATGTGCAAATTTCCCCGACAGTTTCTTGCCCCAACAGGCCCCTTGCGGATTCAGGTGGAACAGCGGTACTCCTGTCAATGATGCGCTCACACATTTTCACTTTGTGCATGACGAGCAGGTAGGTTTCCTTCCAAAACGATCTCATTTGCCAGGGAAACACGCCACTATAGCAGCCAACCTCCACAGCTCAAGCACCTTTTAAATGTGAGGTAACGTGCATTCTGATTGGATTATTGCATGTTACGCCCAAAGCACTTCTCTGAATAATTAAGAGGGTTAAGGCGACCGTTTCATGCCCTACGCTGAGAAGGCTGTTGTTTTCCACTGCCAAAATAGCAAAATGGATTCAAACATGCTCATGAATGTTAGCTGTGTCTTGCACTTTACACTTAGGTCGTCAAAACAGAGCCCTAAAATGTACTTCTACAGACTCGCAACAATTATGAATCACGCATGACTTGCTGAAATAGGCTACTGCAGAACACAGTAAGCAGCACTTTTTAAGCATACTTTCCTTTACAAAGGCAACAACTTTATAAAGAACTTATAAACATTAAATACTTCTGGTTTGGGTTTCGCATAGCTTGCAATGCATTTACATTTAACAAAACAAATGTTTAAGTGTTTCCATGGTAACAGAAACTAAAGACTGAACGTATGGTCGAACGCTTAATAAGAGAGAAACATTTTTCACTGAGCTTGGAAACTAAATAGATGATAATGGTCTTATCCATTCAGTTAGAAAGAATTAAACATGCAATGTAAAAATCACTTTACAAAGGAAAAGGAGCACTTTTAGTGATGAGATTGCAGGTCAGTCCTGTTTTTCTGTGGTTTTCCTACAAAGTGAGGACAAGAAAATTTAAAGCAAACACACACACTTACATGTGAGCGCACACCCAAATCTTGGCTTATCCTGATGGATGGCTGGGTATTATGGCCGTCAGCCACTAAACCTGAGTGTAAGCATTAGTCAGTGGAAAAAGTGTTTTGCAGACACCATTAGGCATGGATTAAGCCATGGATGCATTCTACATGATCATCAAACACACATGCTTAGCTTCAAAACAATACCTTTCCCCATCTGGGCAGACCAGCTCAATTATTTTATGGATAGAGTGCAGCGGAAACAGATTAGGCTGAGGCAGACGGCAGGGCATTGTGTCTGCTACCAGTGAAGGGAGGTTGGGGTTCTTAAATTACCAATCTTATCATGATCCTTAAGCCACAGTATGATTTTATTGTGATTTTATTGAGATGTCTGATATGCCAGAGTGATACGATTGCTTGTAAAAGATATAATTCAACCATCCATTCTAACATTGCTAAAATGAATGGAAGTTAGTGGCCACCATAATGCTAATGCTAAGAATGCTATGCAGTGGCTATTGGCTTTCAGTCATTGTTAACAACATTATAATTATTGTTCCTTTAATTTCATTGGGTGTTCTCATCCCCCCCCACCCCACACACACAAACTGTTGTTAAACTCTACCAGTCTGAGAACTCTTCAAGTTCTCTCCAACCGTACTCACATTTCAGCTTTTAAACATGACCACCAATACTCCAGTAGAGAAGAGATCCCGCAGAGCCACCTAAATCTCACGCATAAATGTGCACACACACACACGCACACACGCACAGATGAGGGAGCATAGTATTTTGCTTCCACATACTAAGGCACTGAGAGATTTGGTAAAGCTTAAAATAAACCATGAACATGACAGCCGCTCTGCACACACACACACACACACACACACAGCCCCCCTACCACTACTTCTATCTGTCCTCTCTTTACCTTTTTCTTCTATCTCTCCTGGAATTCCTCACATTGCTGCTGGACAGAATTCTCCTCCCTTCACCAACCCCTGGCCACTATCTCTCTTATCAGTCTTCATACCTCGCTCAACCTCACTCATCAGCTCCAGTGATTGAAACCAGGCTCTTCTGTAGCCAACTCAGCCCCGCATTCTTGCAACAAGGCTGTGTACATGCAAGAACACACACACAGACGCATTTATGTGTAATATATATATATATTTATGGGTGTGTGTGTGTGTGTGTGTGTGTGTCAGCACAGGAGTCAGCACAGTCTGACCTGTTCTTTGATCAGGCGTGTGTGTGTGTGTGTGTCTGTCTGTCTGTCTGTGTGCGCTGAGCATGAGAGTTTGCCTTCTGACCACAGGCCCCCTTCTCCAGCGGTCACCCTGTTCTGTTTTAGAGGGCAAAAACACAAAACCGCCTTCACTCATGAGAGAGAGAGAGAGAGAGAGAGAGAGAGAGAGAGAGAGAGAGAGAGAGAGAGAGATAGCCATGAGATAGCACAGTCCAGTGGAGTTCTGGCAATGACCAAACTCTGATAAGAAAATACAACCAGACACACACAGAACACGATTAAGAGTTTCCTGTAATTAAGGCTTTTACTATGTTAATTATGGCTGAAATGACTTTATAGTACTTGTGTGTGACTGCTGTTACACACTCATTGCACTTTGGGTTGTTAAACGCATTCCACATCATCTCTCTCTCTCTCTCTCTCTTTGCTTTCTTTTATTTACAGCTAAATACGTTCGGCACAGCAGTGTGTGATCCATCATACTATGGAAAGCAGGGCAATCACATACATATTCATCTAAAGGAAGTGTGTGTGCGTGTGTGTGTGTTTGTGTTTTATTTTTTAAAAAGTGCAAAGGTAGCAGAAACATGAAAGCAGTTCAACAGACCACCACTTGTTGTCTGTCTCTCTCTCTCTCTCTCTCTTTCTCTCTCTCTCTCTCTCTCTCTCTCTCTCGCTCTTGCCCTCTCTGTTACACACACACACACTCGAAGTGAGAGAGGAATTAGTGTGACCTCTAACAATAAAAAAGCCCGAGAGAACACACCGACAGTCACCATGACACTAGCACATCCCATAATAATCCTTTAACACTCAAAAGAGGCTTAAGCAGAGAGAGAGAGAGAGAGAGAGAGACAAAGACAGAGAGAGAGAGAGAGAGAGCGACAGAGAGACAGAGAGAGTGAGAGAGAGAGACAGGGAGAGAGAGAGACAAAGACAGAGAGAGAGAGAGAGAAACAGAGACAGAGAGAGTGAGAGAGAGATAGAGAGAGTGAGAGACAGTGTGAGAGAGTGTGTGTGTGTGTGTGTGTGTGTGTGTGTGTGTGTGTTGTCTTGGGCTTTTGTTTGTTTAATGCATTACTGGGTCAGCATTCCACTCTCCTTTGGCAGTCCGGATGCTGCGGCAGTGCCAGAACCACAACATGGCTGGATATAAAACGAGCCAGAACCGCCAAACATTCACCGCCATGCTCACGTCTAATATAATTCATTACTAAGTGCAAACACAGCGCCGGTGTTTGATCTTGAGCAAAGCACTTATCTCATTTTAAAAAACAAAAAAGAAAGAAAGAAAATATTTAGCAGTTAACGTTAGCCAAGTCCCACTACACACTTTTTCCAAATATAACACTATCTGGGATCAGGGCTGTGGATGAGAAACAGCTGTAGCTCTGAGATGAGGAGTATTAGGCAGGGGCTCAAACCTGCACCTTCTCTCTCCCACACACACACACACACACACACACACACTTTAATGAGCACGCAAGCTCATCCTTGTGTTCAGAGCTAATCCTTGCCACTGTCTGCTATAGATCTACCCAAACAGCCCCGGGCCTCTCATCTCTGAGTCTGGGTCAGAGAGGGCCAAACAACATGAGCGACAGGCTTATTCCACCTGAAAGAAGCACAACACAAACGCACACATACACAGCTGAGAAAAAAGTACCCTTCTCTTAACTTCACAGTAGACAGGATAAAAATAAACGCAAAGCACCAATGCGAGCCCACTGCCATCTTTACAGTCTGTTCATTCATTTTGTAATTGACCATAATTGACCCAGGACCTGATTTGGAGCCCCAATTATTTCATTGTAGGCCCATTTGACTGAATTTGTGTACGGCAACATCTGGGGGAGGATATGAATTAGTGAAATTAGTGAACAGCTGCATGATGTCGACAAAAGACTATTTGCTAAAGACAGAGGTGTGGAAAACTGAAATGGCACAATTACCACTTTTTCTCCTCCAATGCCCACACTGAAACCTCAGCTGATGCTGTTACTAACTCAAAACTTTATTACTGTACTATACTGTACAATCAGGTATTTCTAAGTGAAGGGCTTATTAAGCTAGGCACCTGAATGCAGGGAGCAATGACTGTCCTGCACTGAGAAATACACAGACAACAGCATCACATACAGTGTGAATGCAGCACTTTCTGCTGGTATAACTGTAGTGCTGCCATCTCTATTAAAAATGCACCGATAAATCAATATTGTTACGTGGATAAAGACTGCCTGGCATTTGATCAAAACTGTTTACTTCTTTGGATCACATAAAATACATTAATAAATCTTATACACACACCTCTAAAGAAGCGCGTCTCTGAGACTGGGTAAGACGCTCAAAGCACCGAGTGAGAAATAACAACTAACTAGAAATGGTGTCAGTTTGAGGCCTCATTTGCATATCTTTGGTTGTGGAATCACAAAGGCCAATGTAATAGATAAAAACAAAAGATACCTTTACAATATAAAACATCTGAGCACAAAATGAGATACATTTGACATATAATACAGGTCAATGGGTCGAAATCAGCAGAGATAAGTTAATGTGGGTTTTGTGGTGTTTTTCATGCTGATTTCAGATCTGTGTTTAGTTTTTCCCGCACACACATTTTTGTGAAGCTAGTTCTGTACTGCATGATAGCTGGTATAATTAGCATTATCAAAAGTGTTTTGGAAGAAACAGTGGTACCTGAACTATGCCACAGTGTGTCCTGTCTGACTTCACAATGAAAATACTGAAACTTGATTGGTGCCTGCGGTTTAATGAAGTCTACGGCAGATCTAAAATTACTCATAATTCAAAAAGTTGATGTGACTGAAAAAACCTGAAAGCAGATCTGAAATCAGCATAAAAAACTGGTTTAGAAAAGTCTGTTGTGGTTTCTGACAATTTCAAAAATTAATTTTTGGTTTGATTTACCTGCAGTAAATGTATTTTTTCTGTTAACCTCAATACAGTACTTGACATAAGACATGTTCTCTCAAGACTTGTCTTCCTTTGATTAAAATGCATTTTTTGCATCTACACATCCATTGTAGAGCACTGTATTTATTCATGTACACACACACACACACACACACACACACACACACACACACCTGCCAATAGGTCCCACTCAAGCTGAGTTAAGATTCTTATTTTCAATCCTGAAAACCCTCCCATGTATGTCTCTTTCCTTTTTGTTTCTCCATCTCTCTTTCACTCTCTCCCTCTCTGTCTCTATCTCTCTCTCTCGCACACACACACACACACACACAAACATACACACACACACACACTCACACAGAGGCTCAGCCACACAGACTTCATTACCCTACATCGATCTGACAAAACAAAGACCCTGGGAGCATCGATTACTCTGTGTGTGTGTGTGTGTGTGTATGTGGGTTTGAGTGTGCATCATAGGATTCTGCCATATGAAGAGGCCTGAATAAAAGCCCTCGCGCGCAGCTTTGTTGTTTCAGCTGCCGTATCCTCTGTAGTTTAATACAGTCCTCCTTTCAACACAAGTCTTAATTATGCATGACTCTTCCTGCTAGCAATTAAATAATTAAGGAGATGTGCTTCGGCTTGTCTGCCTTTTTGTTTTAAAGACTGGAGTTTCTTTAGAAAGAGTCGCCAGACAAAAGCAAAGTCTGCAGGAACTCCGTGGCGTCGGCTGATATAGAGCGAACTCATTGTCTTTTCGTACGTACGAGTTTCTGATTGGCCTGTGAAGCGTGGTCGAATGAATGATCCAGAAACAAAAGCCCTTTTGACGTTGATTTAATCTGCTGAAACAAGTCCAATTTTTCAGGTCAAACTAACCTTTTTGGACCTTGTTACTTCATGTTCCTGGTCACGTTAAACACAATTTATCATACCGTCTCATTAAAAGACCATTTCTTCTTTTTTCTCCGCTAATCTGCCACTGAACTGTAACATGTTCACTTGGAAATTAAATCTTCATAGCATCACTGTGGCAGGGAAAAATCATTTGAATCAATAAGGGCTGAGGAATATGATGTTATTTAGTGTTATTGTGATAACATGCATCATATTGTGTCACATTATGCTTTTCTAAGCATGTCATGGATATTGTCAGTATTCAAAGAACACTAATTAACTGCGCATTTCCTGAACAAACAGAGCATTATTAGTCCTGTTTAATGAGATGAAGTGCAGCACAGTGTGTGAAACGTTTAATAAAGTCAGTTGTCAAGGGCCAGGCACTACAGCTGCTCGCCTCCCGACTGCGCAGGCTGAGAGAAGGCTTGATGACGACACCGCTTCATTCTGATTGGCTAGAAGCTCACCTTACAACGGCAGAAACAAACTATAGTGAGCCTGCAACATATTAAAATGTAGGTTTGTGGTTATTACTGTTATTTTTTTTTTTTATTCAGTATATACACAATCAGACATAACTTTAAAGGTGACCCTTCTCATACCAAAACAGCTCCGAGTTATTGAGGCATGGACTTTACAGGAATCTGGGACTAAGACTTTAGTGGCAGATCTTTAACTCCTTTTAAGTTTCTGTACAGAAGACTTGTTTGTGTAGCACATTCCACAGAGGAACATGAACATTTTGCCATGTTCCTCAAACTATTCCTGTATAATTTTCGCAGGGTGGCACGGCACATTATCACTTCACCAGGTAAACAACACACACACACACACACACAGCTGTCCATACGACCTTCTTCAATTGCCCCATGGCAGAGATGGGGACTCGAGTCTGTGAGTCGGACTCAAGTCGCACTTAAGTCGCACAAACAAGGACTTGTTACTTGACTTTAGACATGCCCTCAATGACTTGAGACTTGACTCGGACTCGAGTGCTGTAACTCGTAAGTTAATTTCATGGAATTATTTATTTATATCTCACACTCTTTCCAACGACCCAAAAAATGTTTACCTCGCCCCGGTGTCCCATTACTTTTGTCCCAGATGGAAAGGGGTCACCGAGCCCCATCTAACTGTGGAGTTTCACATTTAGAGTGAGAGATATATTTTTCATATTTAATATTTAGATTTAAGATAATTTAATGCAATCCTCCATGTTGATGAGGGCAGAGCACAGCACGCAGTCCCACCCCCTGCTAAGCAACAGCCAATTGTAATCACTGGGCGTGGCCAATTAGCATTCTAAACGTTCTTCTAAACATTCACTCAAAGACTTGAGACTTGACTTGGACTCGGTAAAACTGACTTGTGAACATCTCTGCCCCATGGTCCAGTTCTTAAGTTCACATGCCCATAGTAGGAGCTCTCAGTGGTAGCCAGGGGTACGTATGGGCCCTCTGACTGGTCTGCAGCTATGCAGCGGTACATCCTGCAAGCTGTGATGAAATGTGTGTACGGACAGGATAGAATTTGCTCCCGCTATACATCAGTGAGCCTTGGGTACCCATGACACTGTCCTAAATCCACTGGTTATCTCCTTTGGACCACTTTTGGTAGGTACTACCCACCAGGAACACAAAAGAAAGTCTTTGATCATAAAATCATCCTTTGTCAATGTGGCTCAAACCCTGACGCTTGTTCATTTTTCCTGCTTCTAACAGCTTCAAGAATGGACGGTTCCATTGCTGCCTAATATATCTCATGCCTTGACAGGTGCCATTGTGAGGGGAAAAAAGCAGCATTATTCACTTCACCTTTGAGTGGCTCTAATATTGTAGTGTATGTAATTTCCCAATGATGTGTTATTTTCCAGCTATAACTTAGAGACTGATATAAAACTTTGTTCTTAGCGGTCCAGTAAGTTATGAACTCGCTCAAGCTTACAGATTTCAGGCTGTCTTAAAAGAAAACCGCCTAGAGAACTAAAGAAGTGTGTTACATTAGAGCTAATCCTTCATTCCGGTAAGGGCTTTTGTCAGTCCAATTATTACAGTGACTAAGTAGACCAACTATGCAAAAAGGACACAACTTACAATCAGCCGTGCTCTAAAGTGCAGACTTCAAAAAGACAATTACACATTTGTTCATTCATTCAAAACATGTTAATTAGGGGTCGGACTTAGGAGTTCATATTAACAATTTTTTTTTTTTTAATGAAGAGAACAAAGACAACAAAGTTCCCAGAATATTCCCTCCTCTGTTTTTCTCTCGTCTGTGTTCCCGTAACCATTCTTTAATTCCAGTTCAGCCGGCCCATAGAGGAGCACTGAACCACACGCTGATGACCTCAGCGCTGCGTTCTGATTGGACTAACTCTCTGGCCGCCAGTGCCCATGTCCCAGGCAAACAAAAAAAGACGCTCTGTCTCTCTCTCTCCCTCTCCCTCTCTGGCCCTCTTTCTCTCTCTCTCTCTCTAACTTGCCTCTGTGAAGGCACTTTAGTGTTCGTTTCGCTCGTTTATGAAAACAGCAGAGCCTGAAGTTCCCTTCTATGTCCTTTGATTGGAAGTGATCAATCATGCACCTCTTTGGAACAGTGTGTGTGTGTATACAGTCGCAAATGCAGTGTGTGTGAGTGTGTGTTCTCGGCAGTGATGTAATCACCCTTCACCCACCCCAACTCCTTCTGATCACATTCTTTCTTTCGCTCGCCACAGATCAAACGAGCCAACGTCAAGGCAGAAGAGATAACACACACACACACTCACAAAAGCTACAAGCAAATACAATATAAGGATCGGATGCTCAAAAGAGTCTTTTTTTCAACTTCCCCGATAAGAAAAAAGGAAATCAAAGCAAATGACAAACCTGTATGTTAAACGAGTTTTATACCTTGCTGGCAAATACAGGGAAATGACATAAGAGGGAAAAAGAGAGGAAATAAAACAATAACTTAACAGAAATGAAGGATGGGGATCATTAATATGAAAGAAAGTGGTGATTTACTGGATTGACTGACTGCTGCTGTTTTCACAGTGAACACTCTGGGTGGCTAAAAGGTTACATGACTACCCTCTTAACAAAAAACATCTCCGTGAATACCAAATAAGGTCCTTAGATTATAACAGTAGTGGAACCCTTTTCTTACTACAGAGAACCAGTTCTAAAAATGTTGATTACAGAACCATTAACTCCATTAGAGTGTAGGACCCATTAAACCAAGCAAAGATCCATTTCCCGTCACATGCAGGAGACTCTTGATGTGTAAATAAGTGTGCATCTTTTATAGATGACACACTTCCGCACATTTACTGTACGATTACTGATGTTTTATCATTTTGGAAAAAAGTATGACCTGTTCAGAAATGTATGGCACAATTTATACTTTATGTTTGCTTCATTTCTTACAGCTTAAACACAGCAAATGAATGCTGAACACTTTGACAAAAACATATTAGCAGTTTGTTACATGTGGAAGATGTGCACTTACTTTCAAATAGAAGCAAAACTGTCTTTATGTTCATTGTTAAATGAACAAACCTCTGAAGAACCCACTTTAGTTCCAGCGTATAGTAGATTTATAGAACCAATTTATTCAAGGACTATATACAGAATGTTAACATCATATAACACCATAAGGCAATGAGAAATGAGATAAAAAAGGGGAAACCTACAAAGAAGAAGAAAGAAAGAAAAAGACAAAGAAGAATATGAAGAAAAAAGAAGAAGAGGAAGAAGAAGACGAAGACATGGATGAAGACGGAGAAGAAAAAAGAAGAAGAATCGATGCGAGAGAGGCTATAATAACTGACCGTGTGGTGGCATCTGCGGTTTCATCAAAATGCCCCACATAAAAAGAACCACTTTTTGACCTGCGAAGCCCATATAAACATTCAAATTCTTCTTTGAAAAGTCATGGTCCTACTAACAGCCCTTGCCTCCATCCCAGATCTTTTCAATCCTCCTTTTTAGGAGTTTGAGCAGATTCTTGTGGTGATTTCCACACTGACTGTACCTACTCCTTTACAGCCGAAAAGAAAAGGGAAAGAGGGAGAAAGAGGGGGGAGAGGTGAAAGTTTTCATCCTCGAGTCATTTGCTTAAAAAAGGAGGTGATGAATGAGTGTTAGCGAAACAAAACATCCTCCTCATGTTAGACAAGAGCCTCCCGCTAATCCACATACACGGGTCAACCCCCCCAAGGCACAGAGAGAAAGAGAAGGAGATGAATGAAAAGAATGAGATGTCCTGGCCTCCATTAGCCAAAAAAGAGACTGTTAATAATAGTATTAACAGTGACTCAACACAAGACAGGGCTCTGAAAGAAAGGGATGAGAATGCAAATAAAGTAAGGCCTTTAGTCACTGTGCATGTGTGTGTGGGGGGGGGGGCCCAGTGGGTCATCTTTTAGCTCCAAACAACACAGGAAGCTAATGTGTGAGTCAACACTGATATCAAGTAACTCCTCTTTGTGGGCAAGGTTTAAATTATGAGTGACTGTCTTACCGTGTTCTCTTACACACGCATACACTCACACACACATATACAATGAGAACTGGAAACTCCCCTCAGGCTGCGAAATCTAGACTCCCTGTGTGAAGTCTAAAGCCATGTTTTCCTCTTTTGTTTTAATTGCTTCAGGTCAGTGTGTCTGCGCGTCTATGTGTGGGTGTGTATCTATCTGTGTATTCCCACAGTACAGAGAACGCCCAGTAGCAGCTTTCAAAAGCCTGCACTCTTCATACAGTCTGAGAGGAGCCCATAAATAGGTCAAAGTTTCAGAAATAAATAAAACAAATAGGGAGAAACACCGAGATTTAGGACACTGCACACAAAAAATGTTGCTTTTACTTGAATTTACTCCACTGATTGGTCCCACATGAATAGATTATCCAACATAGATACAGCCAGAAGTAAGTTCAAGGAGAATCGCAACCGATTTGTAACATTTTTTGTGCACTTCAGTCACCGAGATGACCGGGTAGAGAAACTTACGCACTCTACACAATGGTGGTGAAAGGAACCAGAGGTCATGACATTTGCAATGCAAATATAGGGATGAAGCTACACGTCTTCCTAGTGATTTCTGAGTCTGTATGTTGATAATGGAGGGGAAAAAAAAGAAATCTTAGAGGACTATTTAGTCTCACCACACACTGCAATCTACCTCTCTACCATGAATGAATCCAAAAATATCTATTTCAAGCCAAAGGCTTATCTCAAAACTATCTGAAAGCAAGCAAAAGGCAGCATGCTTTTAACCAGTTCACGTAATAACTGTCAGTGAGGGAACTTTCACAAGCGTTAAGCACTTCAAACGTCCCTCCACCACCGCTGTGAACAATTCCGACTTGGTGAGTTCCTCTACAGTGGCACATCAAACCACTATAAATGACATCATTTACTTTAAATGACTGGATTATGCACACAGTTTGAAATTCTCCTTTAACCGAAAGACAAAATGTCTGGCTTCATCACCTTTTCATCGAACCGATATACACATTTTCTCTCCTTCTTGAATCTGAAACCGTGTGAAGCAAGTCCTGGTATGAATGTGGAGGAGGAGAGCTTGGTTTACAGCTCATTGTTTTCAGTGAAACAGTATTCATTGTGAATGAATGTGACAGAAGGCATCACAGGTCACATCTAACTGCTGAATCCACACATCCGTGTGTGTGTCCATCCTGCTGAAGTCAGCTCCTCTCTATATTTGTGCTGCGATTAGACCTAACTGGCCGTGTGTGTGTGTGTGTGTGTTTGTGGGGGTTGGGCTGGATTCATGATATTGACCGACTGCATGGATATGGGCCGCTCTAATCAATGCTATCGATCACAGGACGTTTCATCCGTGTGTGAAACCCAGCAGCACTTTTCAAAGCGCAGAGATTTCACACTCACAATAAACAAATGTTGCATCTAAACAAGGAGCACTGCCACACACACTACTCTCGGCTATAAACACCCTACTGTTAAACACAGACCTCTCACTTCAACCCTTCCCCCTCTCTGCTTTTCACACAAACACTCACACAGGCACACAAAAAGCAAGCCCCCTCCCCCACACACACACTCTTTTCCCACCGGCAGCTAGTGGAGGATCAGATTGAAAGACAGACTCCTAATATAATCCACCAGTGCCACCTCTCTATTGCTCACTGTTAGCCACATCAGAATGTGTGTGTGTTGAAAAGTGTTCAGAATAAAGTCCTCAAGGGGTCGTAAGAGTGAATCTTTCAGCTTCGTCTAAATTATTCCTGATACTCACTATATTTGTGGAACCTGCAATTTTGTAATGGTAGCACACACACCACACCTGGAATACACAGCGATGGGGAGTGTACATAGTGATGTATCCTAGAGGAAACCAAATTCGTGGATGCAGCTGTGACAGCAAACATGTGTAATGTCAGTGTTGGAAATCGTTTACTACAATCACAAATCCCGTTCCCTATAGAAGACCCTGTTTACACCATTAATATTTCATCACCATCGAATCATCATACAATCAGTGTCGTTTCCACTCACAATGTTTGCTTATCAAAATCAGATTTACAGCCGTATTCAAAAGCTCAAACACCCCCAGGACAATGCTTCTGGACGTCTTTTTTTTTTTACGGACAAGAAATATAGCATTGTAGTATAACTGGCATTATAATAGAATTCTTGCATGTAAAATGTGCCATCATTTTTTAACATGCTTAATTTTTTGCCAATATATTCAATTCAGCTAATAGGTGTGCAGGAGTGTGTTCTCTGTAAAGTGTCAGTACTTATTTTGAAAATCAACAGAACAACTGCATATGGCGTCTGTCCAAAACTGTGTGTTGTGCCCAAGCATCCGAAGTATCAGATCAGAATACAGCCTGATCGCAGAAATGTGGTTATAGATGTCCTTTAAGGGAATATAATGATACGGTCCTGATAGGGGCCCTGTTTTAATGCTCCTTTGAAAAACAACAGTTAAACAACAGTTATAAGGGGACCATTGTTTCAGTAGAAGTTACAAAACGTCTTCCTTTACCTTTGAGCAAGGCCTGGCCCTCGGCGATGACATCACTGACAATGACGCTGTACTCTTGCTGGGTGAAGGCCGGCTGGCACACCATGGCCGTGCTGCCCCGCGCCACCACCTGCCGGGAAAGCCAGAGCACACTGCTTCATCATCACTATTAACTGGCATTAATAAACACTGGCCAATATCACAGGAGGCCCTGTGTAAACAAAGGTCAGACGAATCATCGATGGACATGCCAACTGTGGTTCATCACTGCAGATGATGATCACAGTGTAAAACAAGACGTAGCACAATTAGCCCTTATCATAGCAAAGCCGGCATCACTTCTGTTCACGACCAGCTGAGAGGGTATATCAGTGTGTGGTGCCAGTGGATGGTGTTCAATTCATTTGGAAAAAAATACATAACCTTCTCTCCTTTTCCTAAATTATTCAGTGAGTCTTATGAGCGTCGTGTTCCCTCAAGGCCCGCCGTTCTCCTCTCTCTCATCAACCCCCCCCTCCCTTCCTCTACCCCCCAGTGGCACTGAAGCATCTGTTGTTTTGGAGTGGGTGTAATTAGACTGATGAGGTCAGAAGGGCGAGAGCTGACCATCGAACACACGGTCTGGCTTTAGAGACGGATCTGGAGGAGTGCTTAATGCAAACACATTAACCTATATGCATTTATACCTTGTAAGGTGTGGGTCCCATATGCATTATATATATATATATATATGTGTGTGTGTGTGTGTGTGTGTGTGTGTGTGTAACTAACTAGCAGTGAGAATTTTCTAAACCTGACCTCAGTAAGAAAAAAGAAATGTCTTCCTGATTTTCGCAGAAACTGTGAAAAGCCTGTTTTTACAACAAAATGGTCCTGACAAGGCAGGTCACCCTTGAGTTTCCTCTAATTTTGCTACAGTCAGGGGAGTCTTGCCATGAAACTGTACTAAATCCAACAAAGAAACACACATGCGGGCTGCTCTTAACCCCTGCATCCAAGCCGCTCTCAGACTTGCCCCTCTTAACAAAGGCCTGATCGAAACCCCAGACCCCAGACAGCACACATATAACACAGCACACCAACGTAACCTGCTGAAGCCGTGCTGTATGATCTACCTCAGATGCTGTGTGACACACACACTCTGTCCCCTGGTGTGGGTAAACGGGGTAGATTTGGCTTGCGTGGGGTGAATTAAAAGATCAAAGGCGTCCAGTATTGGGTTCCTGACGTCCGCTGTGAACTGGCCTCTTTGTTTTTGGAGCAAGATCAGAGGCGGATAGGAGACGACTGGCCTTGTTTGTTAATGAGACAGCCGATTCACCAAACATGTTAATTACTTGTTACCTCAAAGGGTGCTTGAGTGACCTGTTAACTCTCTCATACACAAAACCACATGACAGAGCCCACTTGCTTTGATTTCCACAGGCATAAGCATTAATAGCACAAGCTTGCAGGTGGTCAGAGGGTGATTGTGTCCTGGTGTTTGTTTTTTTTTTTTCTATGTTGCTGACAACCTGTCCAGCCTCATGATATCAGCTGCATGCGCCCCGCTGCTGAAGCAAAGCACACCAGAGAGCACCAATGGATACATTGGTTAGAAACCTGCTTTTAAATTGTACTGTCAGCAGTTGCTCAGCAGCGCGCTGTCACTGCGTATCAAGTATCCGTGCAGATGGAGGGATCGGGCTGAGAAGAAGCTTCATGTGCATACTCCTGCTGACACCAGGAGGGAAAACAAGAAGGGAGAAGAAACTTGGAAAAGAGTAGCACATAGTAAGTGTCCCACATTACCATGGCCTTTAATCACAGTTCTAATCACTAAATCTGTGTGTGGAAGAGCCCCGACCCCCAGCAAGGGGGCAGCCAGCCCCTTCCCCCAACACCACCACTAGACATAAGGGATATTTCTGCATACACACACATAGATAAAACAAACAGTCACCAACAGAAACCTTTGGGCTTATTAGCAAATTCATTTCTAAGATTCTCATCTGAACCCACCCAAAGACACTTTTGGCCACATGCACACAGCTTCCTGTTCATCTCTGGCTGGTCCTCCGTTTATTTCTCGTTTGGATCAGGAGGCAAGACTACTGTAACGGGCAGATGTCACCAACTGAGAGCAGTGGAGCCCAGACCCAGCGGCACGCCTCGTTTCTCTGTGCCCCCGGTTCATCTCTGAGGGACACTTCCCATTAGTCAGTCTCACAGCACACAGCCCCTGCTGATTCTCTCATTTTTCACTTTTAGGGCTTATGCACACTGCCTGTAGGCTTTCTTTTATTGATGATTCCTGTTATAACTACTATTTTATTACATGTCCTGCGTAGGACGGCAAATCTTGACTCAAACCTTTGACTCGAACCTCTTTCTGTTCGGCTCTTCGTGAACCCCACCGTTGTTTGATCGCGCAACTTTGACGTTTAGGTGCCAAAAAGCTTGAGGTTTGAAAATCCGCATCCATCGCTAACTGCCACCCCCCTCTTCCCCCCAACGCCCCTCCAGCACGGGACAGTTACAGCACTGCACCCCCCTCAGCTCGGACATTTCCAGCACGATGACACCAACCTGGACGCTTAAAGCATCGCTTAAACAAGAACAAAAAAAAACATCAACACAGATTAACACAGCTTGCCTCGGAGCGACTGCGTGTTTTTTAAAAGCCCATGTGAGGACACACCAGTGGCAGTGAGGACACAAGCCTGCGTCGCCCTGCCTGAGAACCCTCACTTGCACCACGACAGGCCAGGCTAGGAGCTCCACAAGCCCACCATTCAACCGAGAACATCCATCACATTCAGACACGGAGCTGAAGTTGCTCCATTTCCCCTGTCCATCGTTTCCAAACGGTACATGCGCCACGGCTGTGCCATTAGAGATGAAAATGGAATTAAAATCGATTAGGAAGCAAGGGAATATGGAGTCAACTCAATCCAACGTGCATTTGCATCGTCTCCAAGCCTCGTCCAGAGCAGTAACATCACAAAACGTTTTCTTTTACCTGTAAACAGGCGAGGAGCGCCAGCAGCATCGCACCTCCTCTCCGGGACATGGTTTAAATTCCGCCCCCCTCGAACGAGCTGCTCGGTGAAAAAAAGCGACGGTTATTGCGATCCGTGGGGCTGCATGCAGGGAGTTTGCTCCTCTCTCTCTCTCTCCTTCTCTCTGGCTCTCTGCTCGTGGTCTGCTGTTGGCTCTACTGCTGCTGCTCGATCACCTCGCCTGGGAAGAGCAGAGTCGCCTCACTGTCGCTCCCTGGCGGACACAAGTTCAAACAGCACCCCTCTCCTCTCGGCCGGATCCGTACCGGACCCCCTGAGCCCCGTTAGTGAGGAGGAGCGAAGGAGTGACAGACGGCACCACCCTCAGTGCAACAAAAGGAAAAAAAAATCTTTCTTAAACCACACCCAGCCCCCCTACACACACCCCTTCTTCTCCCCCCACCTTCTCCTCCTCTGTTTAATGCTTCCTTAATCGTCTGGGAGATTTGCAGGCTCTGGAGTAGTAAAGAGTCTCAAACATGCAGGGGCTCTTCCCCAGGAGTTAAGGTGAAATCAGGAGCGCAGCAGAAAAACAAGAATAATAAAAAACGATTTGCACTCCGCATTATTGCCCACACAGCAGCGTTATAGCAGCTTAATAATGGAAATGTTTATTAGCGCGAGTGGACGGACCAGGGTGCCTTTGGTACTGCTTTAAACAGCACAGGCAGGAGAAGTGACCACTGGCTTGAGGAGTGTGTTTGTGTGTGTGTGTGTGTGTGTGTGTGTGTGTGTGTAGGTGTGTGTCCACAGAGCAGATGTCATGCGCACTCTGAGAGAGTGTCCGGTCGTCAGCGTGCTTCACCATCTGTTCATCATTACTGGCCGGGCAAAACTCACACACACACACACACACACACACACACACAAACATATACACACAGACTTTCTTTCTTTAATTTCTGTCTTTGTATGACATTTTCATTGTTGTCTGCTATTGTCTGGGCTACATCAAACCCAACCTTACCCTTCACCTAAGCCTTCGGCTCTTTAAAATGAAAGATTAAAAAAAAAAAAAATCACCCATACAGACTACCATAGCCAACTGCACAAATGTCAGATATCACCCTGTCCTTCGTTTCCAGCTATAAGGGCTTGTTATTTGTTTTTTCAGGGTTAGCGCAATACAGAAAAGACATTTATACAGGAAAACCTGTATGTGATTTGTCTATTCCTTTTGAGCACCCTGCTGCTACTTCCAGTCTAAACCTAACCAGTTACAGCAGTGTTATCCCAACAAAATCTGCTCCCAAAACACTTACTATCTGTTACCCTTTAAAAAGACATTAGCAAAAAACAACTACCTACACACACCTCAGCTGCCTCACATTTCTTTCCCTAAAATGGCTAAAGGAGAGATTTCATAGGTGATTAGACTATTAAATCTGATTATCTTATAGGAGCTTAGACCCTTCAATTGCACCACCAAGTGCAGAGTCAAAGAAAAATGCGATAAAAAAGTAAAGAAAATCACAAGAATGTAGATCTGAAACTGGGACTATCTGGTTTATGAGGAGAAAATACAACTAGTACTGAACTTTGAAGGGGTACTTTTCTGTACTTTTTGTTGTCAAATACAATAAAAGAAAGAGAGAGAGTGAGAGTCAGAGAAAGAGAAGGAGTGAGTAAGAGAGATAGAATATGAGAAGTTCTCCTGAGCAGACCCTGAATCATCCCTTCAAAACCCACTGGCTCATCTGATACTTAACTCTAGCCTTTCATTGGTTTTCCTATCCAGCTGCGCTACTGGAGTCTGTGGCGGTCAGGAGCAAATTGGAAAAGTACACACACACACACACACAGACACACACACACACACACACACACACACACACACACACACACACACACACACAACACGGGCATGGAGGAAAAGCTAATCTTAAAAGTCTCTGAGTGTCCTGAATCTACAGCCCACAGCATATTCTCTCTTGT
>JBBPDH010000151.1:8972229-8985209 GCA_037974565.1 Clupeocharax schoutedeni
TGTTTTTCTCTTTCGCTCTGTGAGAGTACACACACACACACACACACACACACACACACACACACACACATACGTGTGTGAGAGTTAGACATGTGATCCAGACATCATGTGTGCCACTGATGGTTGAGCCTTCACCATTATAAAGACCTGTGGATCACTCTCACCTGTCAAACACTTTTTCTTTGTGTGTCCAAAGCCTTCCACTAATATTGATGTGGTATCCTACAATTACATGCCATGTGAGGACCGAAGTAGGACAGCATGACCAATCTGAGAATAACAGAGGTCAACAGGTCCAAATCATCAATGACACGTTTATTCTGTAGTGTTTAAATCTGTGTTTTGTTTTTACCCACACATAGTTTTTGCGATGAAGCAAGTTCTATACTGCATGATCGTTGATATAATTAGCATATCATAATCATATGCTAAGCATTTTTGAAGAAACAGTGGTAGCTGACTGACACTAATCATTATGGCACAGCGTGGCCTGTCTGACCTCACACTGAAAATATTGAAACACTTACTTGATTGGTGCCTGTGGTTTGAAGTTTTTTGCAAATCTAAATAATAATACAAGTTGCCTGAAAAAAATGAAAGCAGATCTGAAAGCAGCATGTTGTGGTTTCTGATGATTCCAAAAACCCTGTGTTATTATGGGAAATAATACCAGTCAACCTGAGGCTAAATAAAATAAGGAGACGGGTGATGAGAAACCTGTAGAATCTGTTAAACACAGATATTTATCCTCCAATAATAATATATTAAAAACCTGAGCATCTGTGTGTTTACTTTGTCCCAAGTGCAGTGCTGTTTTGTGTGAGCCTGCTTTTCACCCTGATCAGCATTTAAATGACAAATGCTGCTCTGTTTAATCACTCCTACACAGTTTACACAATTAATAATGTTCCCACAGTTTTTATCTCCCCATGCTCCAAAATTAAATGCTCCGTTTGGGAAGTTTTTCTGTTGCATATGAGAGCTATTGAGCTGCTACTTGATTTAGCCAAGAATCCCGTTTGCTAGTCAGTTTAAGTGTCAGCATACAAAATCAACAGACTATGCTAATTTGAGACCTTGGAATGATGGAGTACCATCCATTACCTTTGGGATGAGTAGGAGTGGCATTTGCAATTCAAAGCTAATCATCCAACATCATCATTGGTACCTGACCTCACTAATACTCTCGTGTCTGAATGCTATCAAAAGCGCGCAGCAACATCCAAACACTTAGAGGAAACTCTAGATTTTAGAAGAAGCTTTGGATAAATAGATGCATTTGAACATGTAGTGCAGCTAGTCCTGACATGGACTCAAATAGAGTTTGCTTGAATATATGACATTGATATATGACCTGCCTAAGAGTTAGGTGGATAACTCTTCTTACTAGCTAGGTGTCCAGCCACTAACACTTCAGTCGGGGATATTTTCGACAGTTCTACCCCTTGTTGCATACATTTTTTTGTGCATGTGTGCCAGCGTTCCGCACTAAACTTCGAAAATCTGTCACTTTGTTTTGTGAAATGTTCTTGTATTCACTCTGGTCGTGCCACCTGACTACAGAGCAGCTAAACATCTCCTTGTCAGTGAGACAGCGTTCACCTCGATGCTGGTGTTACTTGTTTGACTTTGACTTGTTCAGCAGGATGATTGTGTTTGTAGTACAACAGCACAAGCTGTAGCAGTTTTTTAATGAAGGCGGAAGGACAATACATACTCCATAAAAACGGTTTAAAAACGTCCTTTTGCACAATACTGTACTTCTAACATGGTCATGTCAGACCCCCAGCCACCTGGAATACCAGAGTACTGAGGTGGATATCCTCAAGCCCACGCCATCATCTCCGCTTTGGTTTCTCCCTCTATCATTATAGGTTTCACCTGTCACACATTACCTCGGTCCCTATTTAAACCCAGATGTTGTCCGTTAACCATCATGCATAGAGTGAGTGGCTGTCGGTGTTATAGTGCTGCTCTCTATCTATCTCTCTCTCGCTCTGTGTCTCTCTCTCTTTCTGGCACTGTCTCTCTCTTTCTGCCTCTCTCTCTCTCTTTCTTTCTCTCTCTCCCTTTCTCACTCTCTCTCACTCTCTCTCTCTCTCTCCCTCCCTCTTTCTGTCTGTCTCTCTCTCTCTCCCTCCCTCTTTCTGTCTGTCTCTCTCTCTCTCTGTCCTTCTTACTCCTGTTTCCCTGTTCTCTTTAAACAAACCTCCTTGCTTTACTCATGCAAGTGCATCCCCACTTCTGGGTACCAGCAACCAATAATGACACCAGTACATGAGGGGAATATAGAGATAAATATCTCCCTTTCAGGACTATTCCGAGAGTGACTGACCTGTAAATATTAAAAATAAGGTAGCAGAGCAATAAAAGAACAAGTTTCTCTCCACAGAGTGATGCACCTAAGCACCCATTTGCTGGTTTACATGTATGTATGTGTGTGTGTGTGTTTTTTTTTTTTTTTTGATCCTGATAGAGCAGGGCAACCTAGAGAAACAATCCACTGTCTGGGGTCAAACCTTACTCCGGTTCTCCTTCACTTCCCTTATGCTCGCACATGCACACACGCACACACACACACACACACACACACACACACACACACACACACACACACACACACACACACTAGTTACTTAATTCATTGCTCAAGAACAAATTTACAAAGTGCTTGAAAAAATCGAAAATGATGAAAATAAAAACAAAATGAGTTTCCATGATATTTCATGTGAAAAAGTTTGAAAGGAAAAAGTTTTCTCAACTGAGTTGAGCTGTGCTGCCTGAGAATCATTATCTCTGCAGCCTTTTGATTTCCTGTAATTTGGACTAGTTAACATATCCTCAGCTTTGACTCATCTTGCCAGGTGAGGCGTTATCTGGGTGCTGTAATCACATTTCCTGCTGTATGACTACGGAGCGCCACTTCGGAGCAGGCTGCTGACTGGAAGTCGTTGCTAGGAGATGAAAGCATCCCTTCAGCAATGCTCTGTTTGACCACACTAAAGCACTCGTTGTCCTCTCACTAATAAAACAGCTGGGAGCTTTTTGACTAGAACTGAAGGTCTGCAGGGCCTGATATTTTCAGAATGTCATTCCAAAGAGCTACGTCATGCCACTTCCTGGTCCTGTTTCCATGGAGACTGACAGCTTGCAAGGTTATTAATTAGACATGGAATGCGAGTTTGCAGAACTCTGAGGATTTTGAGATGTTTTAATGATGGCCATTAGATTCCCTGCGCAATAGAAAAAAGAGACGTAAAAATGTGCAAAATTTCTCTTTAAAATGTCTTTTTAGTGCGTCTGCACCATGGGTCATTCGGGTTAGGGATTCAGGTGCCTTTGCTTTTCAAAGAAACGAGGGAAAAAAACAAATTATAACAAGACTCAACCAATCCCAAACAAGATTCTTTAATTCCCAGTTTAACTGCTAATTTGCTGAACTAGCTCAGGCTCCGTTTGAGGACTAGGCTTCACTGCTCCCTCCGAGCACTAAAAACAAATCATTAGTCTCTATAGTGTGCAGTTGAATTCCAAGCCTCCATTTGTTTTCAGGGTCTGCTCCCTTCTCCTATTTGTTATCTCTTTCCCTGACCCCCACACCAACTCACTGTTGGTTTTATTGGTTCTAATCTGGCAGCGCTGATTTATCTCTGCTGTACTTGTTCTGGAGAAGCCAATGCTTAGCCTGTGTATTTGTGCAAGAACTTGCAAGTATGTATGCTGGTGCTGGAGATCTACAGAGTCAATATACATCCCCTAAGTATACCCTATACCCTAAGTATATATATATTCCTAAAAACAGCTGTGTATAGAGAGGGAGAGAGAAAGACAGACAGACAGACATAAATATACTATAGCCCACTTCACTTTGTATTTCTGCACACCTACTAAACTGTAGAATAAATAAGCAAGTAAGGACTACAGAAATAGTTTAGTTACAATAACAGATCTAAAAGAGTTGCTATTATAAGGATCTATAATGATCAATAAACATACAGTTCTTAAATATCATTATTAACTCTAAGTAAGTTTACTTTATACCAGTACATTTTATCAGATCTTTTTTTTTCCATCATCAAGTCTGCATTAGCAACTTGCTAGGAAAAATCAACCAGCCAGTCAGAGCTTAGGGGGAAAGAAAGCTAGCCAGTCATAATTCAATCTGTCATTTATAGTGTTATGGTTGTGGAGTGTTTAACCAGCCCAACAGCTTGCAGAGGTGAAAATCAGACTAGAGTGCGTTAGGAAAACAACTACACCTAAGTCCCTACACCCTGAAGCTCAGTTAAATATTTTGAAATGTAATGAGAAGACCTCAAAGATGTACAGAAACTAATGACACACACACACACACACACACACACACACACACATTAAAATAGTGTTGTCCCATATTGTCGGATTGGATTATATATTTGCAGTATTTCTGTTAGGCCACATAGCCTTTAAGAGAGGAGGAGAAGCTACATAGGAGACCCATTAGAGCCTTCAGAGGCCGGAAAACATTCATTTCATCTGAGCCTTCGCAGATCACATCTGTTTCACACTCAGTCTATTTTATACACTGACAGCTAGACAAATGCAGAGGCAATAATTCCCCTAATGCTACATTAGAGAGCGTTTGTCTGGGATTGTTTATCACTTAAACACAGGACCCATCTCAACATAATGCATTATTCAGACCTGTAGATTCACTTTGCAGAGCTGAGCTAATGTCTTTAATTTTCTCCAGCTGTCATATCAGCTCCAGTGTGGAGATCAGCATCAACAAGGAGAGGAAAAGCTCCAAGCCCACACTGCAGCCTGCTGAGCAGTGACAAAGCCAATCCAGACTTCCACAGCTTTACTTAATGAGGCTTAAACGGACATGTTTGTGTGTGTGTGTGTGTGGGGGGGGGGGTGTTTGGGTGGATGGGTGTTTTCTTGAAACTCAAACTGAGGATGCTTGCCAATTATGCCATATGGATTTAAGGTTGGACTCACTAATAGTCTGACCCAGGTCTGCAGAGTTCTGTACAGTGAGGGCCTCATGGTGTGTAAGTGATAATGAGAGGACAATATGTGCTTGGAATGTGTGTGCGTGAGTGAGTGTGAGTGAGTGCATGTGCATGTGTGTGAAATAGCGAGAAGACAAGTCATGGTGTGAAGGCAAGGTGTGAGACTACACAACATTTCGAGATGATCAGATGATAATCCTATAACTCACACCACACAGCCTGTTCTCTCTTTCTGCCCTCCCCCTATGGCAGACATTACATTGTTTTAAACGAATTAGCCACGAACGGCTCAGACACATAAGTAGCGCTTCAAAGAACAAAGTGTTCTTGGAAACTTGAGAGCAGCATGTGATAAAATTATCTTGAATTCCATCCCAGCAACCTGATATTCTGGTACGAATATTAAGCATCCACCACATACCTTTTTTTTTTTACTTTAAGAGTCTTAAGCGAGGGGGTGGAGAGTTGAGGGAGACTTGGAAGAAATAAAACAGAACATAATAAAACAGACAAAAACTATTGGGCTTTTTTTTTGTTAAGGTAAATTATTCATTGATTCACAACAGAACAGCCTTGTTAGGGAATGTAACACATCGCCTACCAAGCAGCAAAGAAGAGGGGAAATATTTGTCAAGATCAAAGTTTTGCTCAGCAGTGTTATAATTCATGACACCAGGGGCGGTGACACGGTTTGGTTTGACGATCAAAGGCAGCAGAACAGCAGCACATCACACAGGCGGCAAGCCAAACAATGGAGTGCCACGTCCCATCATATTACACTCCACCAACAGGCCCAGGGCTAGTGTGAGGCCAGAGAGAGGCTAGTGAGAGGCTACTATCAGGCTGGCACCAAAACAGGTCCAAGATGACCTCGGTCACCAGTAAACATATTGACGCATCTTCAGTCACGCTTCACTCTAAGAATCCTACCTTAATCCCAAATTTTCCCTGCAAAATAAGTGCATGCATTTTAGTCCTTAGACTTCCCTAACACACAATATGTTTGAGGCAGACATCTCTTTCCAGATGTGCAGGCTGGATGTAAATGGTCAGGTCACCCAAAATTCACACAAGTCACATGACATTGAAACAATTTACTTTTTTTAACTTGCATGAGCTGCCCAAAACAACATTTTTAGAGCCTCCAAAATAAAAGAAAAAAACCCGGCAACAATTGTTGCCATTGGCATTAAATGGGTTAATTTACCCCTGAAAATGCACCAAACCCTTTAATTTAAAGTGGCCATTCATTTGTGAACCAATCACTTAATTTCACCTTAAAAGTGGATTTAAGGCATGAGCCTGCCACCCCTTAATCTTAAACATAAAGCATTCATTCAAGAGGTTCTATTATTTTAGGTAAGGGGAAATTTGAGTAGTTTTACCCCTTAGTCAGCCTTAATCTGTACACTTTTCCTCTTAATCTTCACAATTCAGCTAATTTTAAGGGGTAAAATGTGTTTTTGTAATGATAACTGTCACTTCTATTAGGTTACATCAGTGGCAGCATTAATGCCATGAATGTTACGTAAACGGGAAAATGTCTTTGCAAGGAGGAACTTTTTCTCCCCCCCTAGGATAAATTAAAACTGACCCCAAAATGTCAGTTACAGCAATAAGGCATGTCTTTTGGTTAATTTGGAGCTTCATACTTTGTTTTAAACACAGATCTAAAATGACTACCCATCCACTTACAGCAGGTACAGATTGAAGGCGCTGAAGTTATTCTTTCTATGTTATTCAAATACACTATAGACTGAATCAGGTCAAATTATTGTTGAATATTTTTTTAAACAAACTATTCTCAGATATATAAATATATGCATATGTACCACATTCATATATATATTGTATCTATGTGCCTATGCATCTCTCTGTGTCTCTCTATGTATATATCTCTATACAAGTGTTATTAATTCTTATTATTGTTAACTATTATTAATTATATACTTTTATATACAGATATAAATATGCATATATATATAAATATATAGATGGTGGATGTTTAATAGGGCCCCGTGATTATTAAGTACTGTTACAGCTACATTTTGTTGTCAACTGATGGTAAGTCTCTGACTAACTCTAGCTTTGTCGATCTTGTCTTTGTATCCTGTGCATGTGGAGATGTGATGGCAGGAATGAAGAAAAATGAATGAGCAAGAAGATTGAAAAATGATTATAAATTTAACAAATAATGTACATCTATTTAGGAGTGGAAAGGTAATTATAACTGGTTTAATTTTAAATCAATTACCAATCAGGTAACTTGATTAAACCAAAGGACACATGTTTACACTGTATTTTTCTGTTAACTTATTACTTATTTCATTCTGCAGGGTAGTAGCCATAGTTGTTTTGTACCTGTATTGGGGGGGGGGGGTAGCTCATAAATCAACAATGTAGTGACAGTAGAAAGCACCCCAGAGATAAAATCTATGGGAATTGACTCTATAACAGTAACATGAAATAACATGTGGTGTTACCTAGCCAAGAACCAAGTAGTGATACACTAAATCTCACCAATAGGCCTCATGCAGCATAAGACCATTTGAATCCACTAGCCTAAAGCCAGTGCAATGTTTTTTTATCAGTGTGAGCCAGCAGCATCATTTTCTTTTTTCAAAATTCTGTGTCACATACTCAGAGGTAGAGTCAATTTACTTAGCCTAGTAGTCTCAAGGCAAAGGTGTAGTTTATTCATTACTTAGCTAAAGCTTTAGCCCACCTTAAGCTGTGACAAACGTCAATTAAGAATCGTCATGTTGTTTTCATTTTGAATCACTGGAATTTACATTGAAATGAACTCGATATTAGGATGCTGTGCATGACACTTTCGAACTAAATTCTGCAATCCATCTACTGCCATGCAAATGGATTCACCTCATCTAAAACAGGAGATGACAGCTCCGATCCATAGCGCGTTATTCCCTCACTTTTCTGTCTCCATCTCTCTACCTCACTCCTGAATTTGGGCTCTTTTTCAGACAATTTCTGGAGGCGCAAAAGCCCGCAAAAGGGAAATGTTTTATTCAGAAGCATTGCTTCGCCTCGCCTTTCTGCGAGATCTTGAATCTAATTTAGTGAGGCGTAATGCAACACCTTTCTGACAGCAAGATTGCAGTCGAACTTTGACTTTTTGTATTTATTTTCTCTTTCCTCCGGTGTCCTGGCAACATGTCGATGCATTTAAGGGTAGAATAAGTGAGAAATGGCTGCTATTGGAGCAAGGGTGATAGCGACCTAGGGGTGATATATTTACACCTTTATCGATGGGGCAAGAGCGCCATTAAGGAGGGAAGGTCATCGCATTTGGTTTTCAAGCCGTTAAGTCAATTTCAGAACACATAAGGCGGCACATAAAACATTTTACAAGATTTCTGCAGTCAATTTGCCTGCACTCTAAAGGATGAGTACAGGGAGCACTATTAGTGCTAGTGTTGAGAATGGGCGGAATGTGATATCTAAAGATGCGCTAATTGCAATTTTTCCATGAATTGATGGTAATCCAAGCTAAGCTACTTTTTTTACAAACAGAATAACATACAAGCATGTTCTTCTTGCCTGACTGGATCTAACTGGTGAGGCGCACTAGTAGGACTTTACTTTAACCTTGTTAACATTGCCATAAATGTATTGTGGCAGATGTCATATGCTGTCCGTTAATATGAGAACATTGTGATTCCATTCCAGATCATTGTCACAACTGATGCTATGAAATTAAAAGACCTTAAATGACAATTTTTGCTGTTATGATATTAAACTTTGTGGCATGTGATAGGACATTCAATGTCATTTCCAATTGTCGTTTCAATGGACATAATCGGTCATGACAGTTTATGACAGCATTTGACTTCTGCCACAACGTGTTTATAAAACAGTTATGCCTTTATTATGTATCAGGGTTCAAGTGAAGGGTTCCCGGCAAAGCAATTGTAAAAAAGCCACAGACGGAAGCTTTCATGTAATGTTTAAACCAGGCAAGACATGATTCTTTAAGAGCACTTACATAGAGATGGACACTCATTAATAGAGATGAACACTCATTAATATATAATAATACACTCTGACGTTTATCCCTGTTGTTATTGTGAACAGCAAACAGTTTCAAATAGTACAGTTGCGGTCAAAAACCAAAAACTAATTGGCAGAATGATATATTCCGATAAATGCATTGGCTTTTTATAAACAGTCCTCAATAGCTTTAGTATGGTAGACTCATTCCAGTATGAACAAGTTTTTTTTTTTTCCAGGGGAGTCTAAGATACAGTATGACTGATTCAAATGTCCACTGATATCAGTCTAAATATTAATGTGGCCACAGAACACGGTTCACTTTGAAAATGAAATTATATTAGGATTCGGCTCTAAGTGCAATAATGCATGAATTGGAATAGGAATCACCTCCGAGTTGTTGCATTATGCATGAGGGTATTCAGAAAGTTGAGTAATGGCCTCCATGTTAGAGCTGCAGTCAGAATTCTGTTCTTTCCGAGTGTGCGTGTGTATGAGTCAGATAGCGAGTGTCTGTGTGTGTCTGTGTATGTGTGTGTGTGTGTGTGTGTGTGTGAGAGAGAGAGTCAGAAAAAGGGAGAGAGAGAAGACAGACAGACAGACAGGCAGGCAAGTAGACAAACAGACTCACAGCTTGAGCATAATTGATCAGTTCCATTATCCTCTTTTAAAACATCTCAGCTGGAGACCTCTGCAATACTGCTCTCTCCCTCTCTGCTCTTCATTTATTTCTCCTTTTCCACACCTCCGCCCTTCTTGCATCAAGTCCTCTTTTGCTCAATTGTGTGGGCATTACTTTTTTCTTCTTCTTCTTCTTTAGTCATTAAGACTTTGGAGCAATCAATGCTAACGAGTGTTTTGCAGCAGAGAGGGTGAGGGGCTGAAGATTTAAAGATTATTCTGTCTCATACAGCACTGAGCAAAAAGGCTCATACATATATTTACCATTTTTGATGTAAAAGATTTTTTTGCCCCACAGCAACAACATGCTACAATCAAGACCCTTCCAGAACATCCCAAGTGTCATTACATTACAGGTGAAAGTGAAGCAGCTGTATAGATATAGAAGTAGCTTTACTTTCATGCAACTTGAGTTAGTTATAGCTACAAGATCCAGGTGCATTTGATGAAAATTATGAGTAAACATGTTTGTCATTCGTTTTTCCCATGCAAAGAAATGCTCTTTGGGTCCTTATTTGGCAATTTCACCAACTCTGAAATAATGCATGTCCCCAGGAGTATTTATCCAAATGTTAAAATCCTGTTGTAGCTGGAAGCTTACTTATCACTGTTTAAAACAAAACATTTTCATGTAACAATTACAATTGCTTAATTGCCAGTTCACCTCATTTCAAAGGTCAGTCCCACCTCTTTAATACAGATTCAAGAACAAGGGATAGAAATTAACACAGAGCCGGGAGCCCAGAACTCTAGGCAAACAGACACTGAAAAAGAACGATGAAAAACAACTTGGCTTTTATTTTGACACGGGGAATGAGGAGGTAAATGTGATTTGAGGGGGCCGAGGGCATCCCTAATTTAGTCAGTGTGGCCGAGAGACTAGCTGGAAGTCTAAATCACAGAGATAAATTAGCAGATTGGTTATAATTAGCGGACTGGTGTTTTAATGGTAGCCTCACACCTCCAAGGTTGGGAATCTGAATCCGAGCCCCCCACAGTCCTTGTGTGTGTCGACAGTTTTCATGTTCTTCTCATGGTGGCTTGGGTTTCCTCTGGGGTCTCTGGTTTCTCTGGAGTCCAGTGAACTGGGGTTTCTAAATTGATCGTAGGTGTGAGTGGGGTATGTGCCCTGTGGGGGGCTGATGCCCCACCCAGGGTAAGTTCTTGCCCACCGACTCCGGGTACCTGTGACCCTTGTGAGCAATAATTGACTACAGAAAGTGAGTGAAGGGTGTTTATAGTCTTTGTTGGAGCATTCACTGGCAATGTATTAAAGTAGATATGTATAATAAGTCATATGTAAAAGCATAAACCTATTTATGGAACATTTTGGGTAAAAAGCTTGATATTCAAATTTCAAATATAATTAGTTTCAAAGATCACTGTAATTTATAGATTTGTGGTCAGAATTCACTTGATCAGTAAGTTATAGTGGAATGCAGAATGGCTACTTTTGATTATATTCTTGTTTATTTTCATTTATTCAAATGTTTCCTAAGCTAAAAGACACTTACTGGCCAGACAGACTTCTGCATAGCAGTGAACACAGATGCAGTAGGGGCTGCTTAAAGTGCCAGATATTACGACATCCATCTCTCTGTGTGGTTTAGATGCACATGCTTGTACACACACACACACACACACACACACATGCATATACATACCCAATGTCTTGCTGGCCCTCAGGTTATACGTACAATGTGTGAAATATGGTAATAGGAGCATGGTCTGCTTTCGGCAGCATAATGTATTTAAACATGTTGTTTGTGGTCTGTAATTTCTAAATTAATGATATTCTCACATGTTTCCTCCCACGGATACTTAGACGTTAGCAGAGAGTATATTTCATTCTTATTGCTCCGAAAATTGTATGATGGCCTTCTGTGAAGCAACTCTTCTGCTAAATGCAAATAGGCAAGCTCCATCTTACATAGCTGCAGGCACTACCCTCAGATCACAGAAAGAGTAGATGGAGAGAGTAGAGAAGTTTCCTGTCGATTAGTGCACACAATTCTACAGAGCTCTGTTAGAGTTATTCTGAAGGCCACAACCCCAGTTATCGCCGCAAATCATCTGTCATCAAATCACATGCACCGTGTAATTAGATGTATAACAATTAGAACAATTTAGAACAATAATAATCCTTTATTGGAGTAATTATGAACCACCTGTTACCGATTTACGAATGAACTGTTTCCAACATAATAAGCTCATGGTGTGATACCAGAAGAAATGGAATGGGTTAGAGATAAGGAGTAGACTGCCTCTTGAATTGTTCCAGGCTATATGAGATAGCAGTTTGGTCTCTAAAAGTAGCTTTTAAGAATTTTTTACTCCTCTTTTGGGCCTGTTCATACCTTCCTGTCAATTGATCTGAACACCAGTCGATAGCAAGGTGCATAGACATTTCCATCGTTTGTCCATTGTCTCAAACATGTCTTCAGCAATTGCTTGAGATCAGATTTTGGGACTGAAGGAAGGTTCCTGTGCACACTGGAGTGTCGGTCTGTCTCTCACTGACATACGCCACAAGTCTTCATTCGTGTACATATACGGCCTGCTGCAAATGTTTAGGGCATATGGACTGTTGATGCAAGTTATAAACTATTTAGAAACTACAGAGACTATATAGTTCCCTCCTGTTCTGCTGTTATGATGCATTTAATGACAGTGGGCATTCAGTGCTGCTGGGAATGTGGTCATATGCATCTTTGAGCAGTTTCAAAGCTGGTGTGAGAGATCAGGTCACAAATTACCTCTAATATACACTGAACCATGTTCACACCCAAGATGTTTGTTAATGGCAGGTGTGAATATATGTGTGAGCTTGACTGTAGCATTTGTTTAGCAATCTTTGTATTTTGGCTGCTTAGGGACTGATCATCTTCCAGAGGGCCGTGTGACCATCCTGGGAGAAATGTACACAAGACAGAACCTGTCAATAACAGAAGATGGAAATACTAAGGTGGTCAAAATTCTAAAACTACATTAAAAATGTAGTTTTATTTAAATAAAAAATAAAATTCTTTAAATAAAAAAATGTTTCACATTATAAAATTGAAACGAAGACAATGTAGAATAAATAGAATTACAATTAAGAAGAACAATTTAAGATTCACTATATGTCACGGGGCACGCTGTTACGCTGTGCCCCGGAGCTACCTGGAAAAACACGAGACGACCAGGGATCCATGAAGAGAGGAGTTTATTCTCCAAAACAAAACTGAGGCACGTGGGCCAAAACAAAACAGAGACTGACACCGACAAAGACACCCAGGCGCTCTAAAGCGA
>JBBPDH010000151.1:9003894-9016326 GCA_037974565.1 Clupeocharax schoutedeni
GGAACAGATAACACACACGAGACCAGACCAAACAGAGAACAGAACACAGAACATGCCCACGTGCCATAACATAAAAAGCACCAAAACCCCAAAACAAAAGCAGTGGCTAAGGTGCCACTGACCGGAATCCTAACACCGGAATTATATTTTAGTATTATTAGAATTACTCCACGATACAAATAGACGATCTTTATTAATATATCAACCAGGATATCCTTACAGAAAATGTCTGAAGCCATTTACACTGAATTTTCCACACGAACAGTGAAGATGTCTGATTGGTTAATCCTGATCATCACCACAGCCACCACAGATAAAACAGTTTTGGGGGAAAATGTTTCAAGTCTAGAAGCATATTCCATGGCTTTGGTTAGATAGAAAGCCACATAAATGTAATTAATAGAGCTGGGCCGATTAATGCACGGGGGATTTAATTATCGGCGTTAACGCGAAGATTCCATGCGATTAACGGCAGTAAAAAAAAATTTATCGATGCCCACCTCTAGTAATTAAATAAGTTTAAGTTCATTTAAACTTATTTAATTTTAAGTTTATATTATTTAAATAAGTTTAGGTTATTTATTAAATAAAAACATTTAAAAGAGACAACAAATCTACTAAAGGCTTCTGAAAAAGTCCATCAGTTGTTCTGCTGCTCTTCTCGGCTTCAGATGAACTTACTTTATCTACTTAACAAACATTTCAGTTCATAGTGTATAACATAGTGTACAGTTAGGCAGCTAAAAAAACCTCGGGTCTTTCTACTGCAACTTTTGGCAATATTTTCAAACACCTTCCTTATTACTCAGCCCAACTAGCTGAATGACCAACTAAACAGCAAAATAATGGGCCATCTTTGAGCAAACAGTTGTCAGTTGTCAGTGTTCATTATCAGCTTTAGTACACATGAACATACATGTGTGGGTGACTTTGACGCATACATGACTTTTCCCAGCCAATGTCGTAAGAAACTCAAATGATATCTTCAAAGAAATTGAACATTTTGAAATTATAATTCAAAAGATGGTGAGTCTGTAGAATGTTTTATTGATTCTGGAATCTCTATGTGTCTAAGGTAAAATTAATCAAACTGTGTGTCACGGTTCGGTCGGCGGCCGTTAGAGGCCACTGCTTTTCAGTTCTTTTATTCTGTTTGTCTGTTCATGTTCTGGGTCCTTAATTTTGACATTCCTGTTTGTGTGGTTCATGTGTCACATGCTTTTGGATTTCAGTTGTTTTATGTTCATCGTGTCACGTGCTTTTGTTTCCACCTGTCTTGTGTTTGGTTCTGATTAGGCTCTGTATTTAAGTTCTGTTTGTGTTTGCTTTAGTCATGTGTCCATCACCTAATTTTTCTGCATGTTATTCCTGGTTCTAGTTCTTGTTCCTGTATCTGGTGGCCCTCGTGCCCATTTCTGTTAGTTTGTTTATTTCAAATAAAAGTTATCTAGCATGGACCCCTGGCTCCTAGTCTGCTCCAGGCACGTCCGGGGGGGACTAGACACCCCCCCCCCCCCCCTTTTTACACTTTTTTGTCAAGTTATCTCTGTTAGTGGGCTTCAGGTCAAAAAAATGAATCCACCATAATATAATTTGAATTTCTGATGATCTCAGCATTTATCACTGTATAATGCATTTATATTTGTTTCAAAGAACATACATGCATCATACTGCTATAATGTGAACAATTATACCACTGAGTCACACTTCACTACCAGAGTGGACCAGGCACCGGATCTGCTGCTCCTGAAGACTGACGCTTCTGTCCTACACCTCTTTAACAGACAAACTATGTTACCTCAGTTGAGCTGCAGTTTTAAACCAGACAGAAATGTAAGCAGGAAGCTTTGCTCATGACAACAACAATATGTTCGTCTTGTATAAGTGGCTCAGTATGAGTGAGGCTAAAGTCAGGCTTCTGAGTTTCCCTGAGCTTCACAGATTCTCATTAAAGCTAAGGAGAAATTTTCACAGCATGGCTAGAGCAATCAGCATGCACTCTCCCTCTCTTCCTCTGCATTTACCTGGACTAATGCCTCTAAATGAGCCCCTCTAACCGCCTCTTCTCACGACCCTACGGCAGCCTTGGTTCCTCTTTTTGGAAAGTAAAAAGGAAGGGGAAAAAACGGAGAAAAGCCACAGAAAAGAAATTACATCGGCAAATCGCTGGAACATATTCTAATTGAATTTTGCATTGAAGTGAGGAATCAATTTATGCCTTAATTCCCACTATGCAGAGTCTAGAGTATGGATTAGAGCAAATGCTGTTTTCGTTATACCTACTGCATTAGTAAAAATGCATGGCGCCTACACTCAAACAGACAATCTGACCTGAACTGCTAGATATAGATAACATGTTATGAGTTATTTACATTACACAGTACCTGAGGAATTGCATGTGAGATATGATTGTTTGGGAAAGGTCCACTCATTAAATGGACCAAAGAAAACATTAGAAAACATTTATTACTTCATACAAGTTCAGAAACAGAACTTAGTTGGTTCTCTCCAGAACTGATACTTGAACAATTAAACTAATGCTCTAGTTCTATTACCATAGCAACATGCTTTATTCCATTGCATGTTTGTTCATACACTTACAGCAGAGGGGCCCCTAACCTTTAGGGAGCCACGAAACTCCATTATTTATATGGCAGTAAAGACCACCACTAATGACATGTGATACAAAATCACTTGAATGCACAGAAAAGCTCAGAGTTATTGGTTACATATGCTGCAGGTCATGATTACTCAATGACTCTAAAGCCACAACACAAATATACCATATACATCTATACTACCATTATCTGAACTGCTTATCCTTAACCACTGTTATGGGGATCCTGTTGCCTATATCAGAGGTCCGGGGAAAAAGTCAAGGGAAAGACAGTCCAGCACCCCGGACAGGTCTATATATATATACTATATCAATTGTTAAAAAATGATACAGAGAGTAAAATCCCGTGAGATATGATAAAGACTCTATAAATTTTATTCTATGTTTAAGTAAAAAAAGTCCATTCAAACTGATACTCTATTTGACCAAAATGAAGACATAGTATAATTAAATTATCTTCATATATATATTTTTAAACAACATTTCTGATTCAGGGTGAAAGAGTCAAGTGTAAAGTTTCTGTAAAAAATTCCAGTGCCATTTAATTGGTCTGGCACATTCTGGCACTTGCATAAACGAAGACTGCTCCTGATTGGCTGCCAGAGACTGCTGAACCCCGTTAAAGAAAAAGGATTTTGGACTGTTTTTTTTTTTTTTCACTTTAATGACATGATGTTCATCAGCCTAGAGGCCTATTCTTAAGGCAAAGAGAGAGATTTTAGAAAACAACCTGTCTTCTCAGCAGCCCAGAATGGAGGAATATTGGGTATTAACTGGTTTAAGAATGGCATTACTACCACCAGCACCACTGATACTACTACTACTAGTTCTACTTCTACTACCACCTCTGCTACTACTACTAGTTCTACTACTACCACCATTACAAATCCTACAACTACTACCACGACTGCCACTACTAATATTATTACCTCTACTATTACTACTACTACTGCTGCTGCTGCTGCTACTACTACTATTACAACTATTACTACTACTTCTACTACTACTACTACTACTACTACTACTACTACTGCTGCTACTGCTACTACTATTACTACTCCTACTACTACTGCTACTACTACTATTACAACATTACTACTACTTCTACTACTACTGCTGCTGCTGCTGCTGCTACTACTATTACTACTACTACTCCTACTACTACTATTACAACTATTACTACTACTTCTACTACTAGTACTACTACTATTACTACTACTACTCCTATTACTACTGCTGCTGCTGCTACTACTATTACTACTATTACTATTGCTACTACAACTATTGCTGCATTTGTATGAAGTCACACTGGCCTTTTATGGATAAGGTTTCCATTGTGCTTTAAAGTTCTTCAAACTTTAAAAAGGCTCTTCAGAGAGACACGAACCACTCTTCAAAGAATCACTCGATGACAGGTTCCCACGGAACAACTATTCATGATTTTAGTGAGAAGGCTGTTGTCTAACTAACTGGCAAGAAATCCAGATTGTCCTTCCTTATTTTCCATCTGAATGCCTCTATTGGTTGGACACATGCAGAATTGTTGTTCCATGAAGGCTCTAACATTTTCCGAACAAAAAGTGAAATATTTCCTGCTCACAAAAGTACGCGCAGTAAAATAAAACATGAGGGTCTTTTGTGTAGAACTGCTATCGTGGCAGTTTGAAAAATGATTTTGTTTGGAAGCTTATTGTATATGCCTCAAAATACTTTCATTTTGGACCCATGGGGATGCCGGTTATTTTAGAAAATGACTAAACACAGAGAAAAGGTGTCTTAAATGAGCATATCAAATGCCTGCGATATCCGACAAAATGTAATAACAAAAGTAATACTGTGTAAAATTCATGTAATGGTCAAAACACGGGAAACACTTGAAAAAATAAGTAATATAAATGATATGAAAACAGGTTATTCAAAACAGGTGTGGGCTGCGAGGAGAAAGCCTACATTATTCTAGTGGCTTTACTGATCATACTGAGTTATTTATTCCCCCAGGGCATCTATTATTCACTGAACTGTTTGCTTGCAAGCTAATTAATGACCCACTCATGGTAGTAAGGCAATAGGATTGGTGTGTGTTGCAGAAAATGGTTATATTAAGGCACCTCTTTCAATCTGAGCAATGGTGACCAGAAAGATCATTATTTGTGTTTTATTGAAGGTGGTCAGCTGTGCCTTCTTTAGACGCTCCCTGTTTTCCTCATTTGGGTTGAGCTTTTGTATCATTCATTGATCAAGCCATCTTTGTTATTGAAGCTTGTGTCATTTATCAGCCTATCAACTACAACATATCCAAATAATTACACTGTTCTATAATTTACTGTTCAGCCTAAACTAAACTATGGAATGGGGTTCTGGAGAATGTTTGGAATATGTCACTACTAATTTGAGAATAATCCAACGACAAAAATATCCAGCCAGCAGTGGCCTGTGGCCAGAAACTGTGAAGCAGATGCATTTCCATCAGTGATTTTATGCATACATAACTGACCAAAGGGGTTAGATGTGTCTGTTAGAGTGGGCAGTAAGTGGATGCAGGGTTTAAAAACTCGTGTGTGTGTATGCTCAAAGTGGATCACACACAATCACTACCACATAAGTGTCATTGCTGGGCTTGAAATGATCCACTACCGAAATAAAACCCGCTCACTTATGGTCCTTTAGGGGTCCTCTATGTTGATGAACAGAGAAAAGGTGGTGATTCCCACATTCCAGGAACATGTTGATCTATATCTGGGATCCTGTTACTGCTTTGACTGGTTTGCTACAACCCTGTAAAGTCACATGGAAACATTGCTTGAAAGATGCCTATGGAAGACAAATAGAAGCAGAAGGACATCTCTCTTGTACAGCCTTGATGATGGCTGCTTTTTTTGTCTATAGCTCAGAAAACATTACAGCAGATCTTCTATAACACGCAAGGCTATCTGTACTCTTGTGGCTTTTTGAAGCAAATGGATAAGTTCAGGGGATTTGTGTTTTGAAGAAACTCATAATTAAACCCACAATTAAACCCATGATAGTCTTTTGCTCTGCATATTGACAGGAACACTGGGTCGTATACACTGATCAGCAATAACATTAATAATATTGGGTTGGTCGACTCCTGCCACCAAAACAGCTCTAACCTATGGAAGCATAAACTCTTCAAAACCTCCGAAGGTCTGCTGTGGTATCTGACACCAAGAGGTAAGCAGCAGATCCTTAAAGTCTTTTAAGTTTTGTAGACCAGTTTGTCATGCACTTCCTACAGATGCTTGATCGGGCTGAGGCCATGTCCACTCGTTCACTATGTAGGGAACTATGTAGTGAATCAGCCATTTTGTAATGTTGTCCGTCAGTTTCACCCACTAGGTGGTGCACTACAAAATCGCCGCGCGACACGGCAAAATCTCTGTTCAGATTTCAAAATCGTGCCCTACATAGTGAACGAGTACACTTTTCTGACACACTGCACACTACTGTTATCCTGCGAAAGTCAAGAAAAGGAGAGAGCTGAAGGGAGGAGTGATGTGGGGGAAAGTGGGGCTTCAAACAGAGGTGAATCAGTCACATCTGCACTTTCTTTCTCTCTCTTTCTCTCTGCAGAGGACTGTAGTACTGAGGGCTGGACTGGGCCAAAAAATCAGTCCGGGCATTTTGAGCCGTAGTCTGGGGGTGGGTGTGGTATGCTATCTGGGCTGGCAGATGGGATTCAGCCCATAACTGACAACGTCCCACCAAGCAAATGCTTTGTATTCCCAATGGCCAGTCCAGCTCTTGTACTGCCCCATTGATGGATCTATCTGTCCCTGTGTCCAACAGACCCTGCCTCATGTGCGGGCTGTGTCTGAACTAGAGAGAAAAGACATGTGCCAAGATCCGGCGCACTATTTAAGCAACAGTTAGTAAAAATGTAACACCCTGAGGGTCTGAAATTAACTAAACACCACCTCCCATTGTTCACTAGTTAGCCGCCTTTATAGCAAACAGTATGTAGTGAACGAATGACATAAAAAACCCACTATTTATGTGTGCATGAATAATTAAAACACATAAAAACCTCCTTTTTCAGAAATACCTGTGTATGTGGGGACAACAACTTTCATGTTCTTTAAACCATTTTAAAGAGTAGTGTTCTATATTTCTAAAAGTGCCTTCTGTCAGCAGTTGCCATAAAAGGGTTTACTTGGTCCACAATAATGTTTAAGTAGATTATACATGAAAAAGTCACAAAAAAATGAAATACAGCACCCAAGGTTTCCCAAACAGAACATCACATCACCTGTGCTAGCTTGCCTTCTTTCTATAGTCCAGCCTGGTCTCATGTCTTCCACAGGAAAGCAATGCACACAAACCATTTATGTGATGCCAAGGATAACATACTTCATTAAAACAGGCAATCATCTTTAATTGCTCTACGGTTCAGTTGGGATGAACATGTGCCAATTTTAGGCAGTTTAGGTGGTGGATTGGGTCCGTAATTTGGGCAACAGTAGCTTTTCCGTGGAATAAGATCAGATAAGCTAGCTTTCACCCCCACACACATCAATGAGCCTTGGGTGCCCATGTCCCTATAACTGGTTCAGCAATTGTCCTTCCATGGACCACTTTTAACAGGTATTAAACTGCATACATGAAAGACACCACCTGACCCAGTAGCCTAGCTATCACAGTTTGGCCCTTGTCAGAGTCCATTAGATCTTTACACTTGCCCATTTTTCCTGCTTCCAACACATTCATTTGAAGAGAACACTGTTCATTTGATGTATAATACATCCTACCCAAACAAGATAATGAGATAACATGTCAATGAGATAAAACATGCTTGTGTGCTTTCAATGTTACAAGTGATCTGTGTGTGGTTGAGTCTGAATACAAAAGAAAAACTAATGCAAAAATAAAATGGCCATGTAACAACACACTGAACCCTGGGAAACAGTCTAATGTGCCCCAGCCTCAGTCAAAGGAGAATAAGTGGAATCACTGAAAGAACATGCTTAAATGAGCAGAAATGTTCTTTAAATGTCAGTATATAAGATGGCTGCCTGCTTCTAACTGAGATTTATTTCCTTCTACTATGACTGTTTAAAATCAATTACAGTGGGGTAGTCTAGTGTGCTGTGTACTGTGGTGACTTATGACCACTGTCCTCAGTCTTTCACCCTTTAAGATCCTCTCAATCTTCTGGCCCAAAAAAATGGCAAAACAATGTAATTTTTCAAATTATTCGCCGGCGTTGTACTCACACAACAACGTTAATCATTATTAGTTGCAATTATTTTATTTATCGTTAATGGCATCTTGGGATAGCATCAATAATTGTGGGTTGTGAGAAATTGCTTTATTGATTGAAATGAAGAGTTTCATCACATATACACTTGAGTTATTTAGTCTCTCAGGGCATCTGTTATTTACTGAACTAATTACAGGCAAGCTAATTAATGACCCATCCATGGTACTAAGACAAGACTGCAGATATATGCATCCAATAGGTAACGGATGGAAGATCACTCCCTCGCTTCACCATGAACTGCACTCCACTGGTAAAGCTTGCATTTGCACGCATGTGTGTTATTTACATGACTGAGTATTACATGGGCAGACTAATGATGATGAAGGTTTTTGTTCTTTTACAAGAACAAAAGTCTTTTGCATGTCGAAAGCTGGAGCCTATAGAGTACATTTAAAAGAGCTCTCAACTCATTTTGTTTGGAATTTTGGGACCTTTATTTCTAAAGCGAGTAACATTTATTGATTTTATAACTAGAATATCTGGTCAGGGACAGGCCGAGTACATGAACATCCAGTCAGAGACAGAGCAATTACTTGTACATTTGGTCAGGGACAGGACAATTGCCTATATATCTGGTAAAGGATAGAACAGTTGTAAATCTGGTCAGGGATGAATAAAGCTCTTATGAGGTCTCAGAGTGTTTAAATGCTCTTGATCTCAACAATAACACATAAAAACCAGACCAGTTGAAACAGTACTTCCCCTTCATTTTAATGACCATTTTGGGCAACACTGGAAATTAGTTGTTTGGTTTATTTGTTTCTTTTATATCTTTGAGGAGTAACTGCTGATATCCCATTTAAATGGCAACAACAATGTCCCCTGAGTCGTGTGATAATAATTTTGAACAGAAAATGGGCCTAGAAACAGATAATGATCTACTGTTTATTTTTTATTTAAGGACTGCTCTTCCATCTAATGTTTACATCCACAGTTTATATATTTATTGGACTAATACTGTATATTTGACCTATCTCAAGCCATCTTGTGTTATGAGGCCCCCCGAGGCCCCTGGCTGAGGTCCAGTTAGAAATCCATCCCAGGACCTGCTGGTAAATAATTAATTTCTAGGTTTCTATATTCCAAACTCTTTAACTGTGTCATCAGGAGATTTCAAATGGTTTTAGACAGAGTGTAAGTTGTCCCGCCATATTTGGGGGGTACTACCTTTTTTAACAACAAAAACAAAACACCATCCCCCCACTTGCATTTCTGGTCTCTTTGTGGGGGTCTGGGTCTTGATCGGGGGTACAGCAACCCCCAATACCCCCCGTAATTTGAACCATGGTTTTACACCTTAAAAAGAACAGATAGGTTTTTTGTTTTATTCTCTTTACTTTTTAAAATTTAAAGAAATGTTTGTTTACAAGGTGTAAATTAACTGCATACACACTATTTCTATATTAATCTCTCACTCTCTCTCTTACTCTCTCTCTCCTTGCAAGTCATCTGATAGTAAAATCTTCCCTTTTCTGTTAAGAAAACTTGGCCAGACGACTGGCCTGCGGTGAGTGTATACCTCATGTAGCAGGTCTAAGAGGGTATATGCCTGCGTGTGTCTGTGACAGCGCTGGGTTTCCTGAGCCAGGCATGGGTGGACAGAGGATTAGTTCAATTGCTTATGTAGGGCACCATAACCTCTGCTCCTTGACTTACTGTAATTAAAGTCGAGCAGATCTCACCATGTGAATGACTTCCACACCCACGGGTCTGAAAAAAAAAAAAAACCCAGAAACTTCTCGCTAATCAGCACATGTGTGTGCACAGGGTCAGGGACGCTGGAGGGAGCAGCCATTTATGAACAGAACTGGAAAAGTTTCAGTTAAAAAGTGTAGCGGTGAGAACAGACCTAAAAGCTGTTTTTTAATTCATAAGCACTGCTCATGAAGAAATGATCCTCAACAAACTTTTTTGTACTTTCTTGTTGTCAGAAAACATTCCATTTTAAACTGTTGCTGCCATGTGTATGCGTGTGTGTTTGTGTGTGTATACTATTAATCTGCAACACTTTGAACCCCTCTCTCTTTATCCAGCAGATTCATGATGAGGGTCTCACTTCCCCATCACCCTCTGCTCCCAAAATAAATGCAAAACAACAACAACAACTCATACACTTTCCCGGCTGTATAGGAAGAGAAAAAAAACTGAACTAACCTAGAGCAACCGCATCAATAACAGCTGTAATACAATATTAATGTGTTGTTGAAGGCATTTGAACTTTTGGTTTTGCTCCAGTTTAAATTCTGTATGGCCTGTATATGTGTGTGTGTGTGTGTGTGTGTGCATGAGGACGTAACTCTACCGCTTTACTTTAAATGGTACACTCTTGTTTATTGACATTTCTCTCAATTTCAATATTTCCCTCCTTTGCTTCCTGCTGTGCTATTCTTTTTCCCTCCAAACCATTTCCACAGGACATTCTGTGACACGATCTGGGCTGTGTGCATGTGTGTGTGTGTGTGTGTGTGTGCGTGTGTGTGTGTGTGTATTTGTGTGCACGAAGAATAGAGACTGTGCCAAAAGTCCCCAAGCTGTCAGTGTGTCATGTTAAGAGTCCAAGGGTGACAGGCATGCATTTGCGTAAATAGGCACGCTTGCTTTGGCGTGTGTGTAGTCCAATGGCTGAGTATGTTTGTATGTGACTGAGTGGGCAAAACAGCCAAGCACTAACCGGGTCACATGCATGTATGTGTGCTTTACCCTCCTGCTGTTCTCTCTCTCTCTCTCTCCCTCTCTCTTTCTCCCTTTGAAGTTGCCCGAGGCTGCTCCGGCTCACGAGTCTTGTCCACTGGTTGGCCATTTCACTTATTTATGTATTGTGTGGATTGAAGCGAGACTTGGTTGATGCCTTCTGACCTCAAAGCCGTGTGGCACTTTGTACCGAGCAGAGGTGCTTAAAATGGCCTAAATCTCTGACACTTCGCTCACATCAGAGAGCAGGAACACGCTCTCCCTCTCTCCTTCATATTTCTCATTATATCTCCTGTTCTCCCCCACTCCCTTCCCCCCATAAGACCTTTGATATAGATAGCGTGTCTTAGGCCGAGCTATTATTGTGGCTAAGCCCCCAGCATGAATTATTAACTGAAGGAGACCTGCTATTAAGAACACTGAAGGCTTATAGAGGTCCTTCACTTCGCTGCCGATAATGGTGTGTTTCTAGTCCATGTGAGGGATAATGTCAATTGCATCCTCATGGCCAATAAAATGCCACTCGTCGTTAGTACTCAGAGCATTATTAACGAGCTGTTTCTCTCCAAAGCGCTGTGTAGACTGGCATTACATTTGTCTGGAATGGCTTCAAAGCCGCTAAACGATTTTAATGGCAAATATGGATAAAGGGATTTAATCACTAGTCATAATCCAGCATTTAACAAAATCATGATAGGCCAAGATGTTTGTAATGGAAGGCATGGAGAGTGTCGCTGGATGTGTCGTCAGCAATTTAAAGACGAATATGGAGATACCACACAGATATTTGTGTTGCTTAAACCAACCGAAGGACTCTCCGCTGACTATACTCAGAAGCCGCTAAAGCACGGAGAGGCTAAATGTAAATAGTGTCTACATTTTCCCTCAATTTCTATTGACTATCCATAGAATAACAATACTGCCATTTGTTCTTGCTGCCTGCACCTTGAAGCCTAGAACATATCAACAGGTTAGAAACTCATGTTTGCAAGTAGCACAAGAAGCTGGTTTTGGATGCTTATACTCCCGCTTTAATGCCAAAAATGCTGTACAAAAGAAATGACCTTCAGAGATTGACTTTACAGAGCATGATGAGAACTCCATGAATTTGGCTTTAACAAATGTAGCAATCAAATCTTTGTTTCAAATTCAAGAAACGATGAAAGAAATGATATTTACATTACTACAGTTGTTTCAACGGGGTAGAAACCCATGCATTTACAAAGAGCAGATGTTGCTGATTTTAGTCCTGTATGCTCCTACTTTAATGCCCAAAACGCTGCACAATAGAGATGTCATTTGAAGAGAGACTAACTTCACAGAGCTAATATTTGTTACAATTTGTTCACATTCAATGAGAAATCAATGAGTTTGGCAGTAATAACCACTGTGGTAATATAAATAGACATTTTACTGCGTGAAAGTAATTGGCTATTTTCCACTTATAGTCATGTTACAAGTGAAAGCATTACATTTTAATTGTGCCTAATAATTAGCTGTAATAATTAGAATTTGCCTGCTTGAGGCAGCCAAATGCACAACAGTGGTGCTTCATTCATGGAGCGCATGTTTATATCATTCTAATGCATTTTAGGAGTTTAGTTAAGAGAATAGCTTCTGTTTTGGCTCACAAAGAAATGTAGTGTCGCTGGGAAGTTACAGCATGTTATCGGTTATGTGCGTACAGATTGCGTCACCTTCAGAATGATGATCAGGATGGATCTTACTTAAATATTACTACTTGCCTACAAGGCTTTAAATGGATTAGATCCCACATACCTAGCCAGTCTTCTAATACACTACAATCCACCACGTTCCTTAAGATCACAAAACTCCGGACTTCTAG
>JBBPDH010000151.1:9054561-9066010 GCA_037974565.1 Clupeocharax schoutedeni
GGAAAAAAATGGAGTGCTCCACTAATATATTGTGGGGTAAAGGTTCACCACCTTTATGCGGTGCTGCATTAACTAAGATCAAGCACATCTCAGAGGTGAATGAACAGAACAAATATTGGCGTTTTTGGTGAAGCAGCTGGCAAGCGATTGCCCAAAAAGTGCTTTGTGTCTAGCTCACTTCAGAGGGGGTTAACATGAATGGACACCTGTGGACACAAACCTCTTATCAGACAGATGGACTTACAATGACTCCATGCGTCATGTGGATTGGTGAAGTATATGAAAGTGATGAAGTTTGTGAAGTCATTGACCAAAAAACGGTGGAAAAAATAAACATAACAGATGACAAAAATTTGACAAACCCTATTTGACCACTGTCTAGTTTGAATCTGTTACAAGAACACACACTAGCTAGTACAGCTTTTTTGACTATTATTTTGCAACATCAGTGTTAATAATTCATGCATTCATACAGTTCTGTCATTCATTTCTCATATGATATTCTCAATCAATTATCATTAAGTTGAACTAGTTTGTTGCCAGGGTTCTGTAAAGATGTTTACACTGGACATCTGTAATTGATATGTAATAGCAAGAATCTGGACATGCTGTATGCTGGAAAATTTACCACCTTTTTATAATTTTTCATCTTGGCCACTTTTGGGCTGGTTCAGTTTCAGCTCTGTAAAAAAAACAATGGTTTATAAATGAACAGAGATGTTCACAAGTCATTTTTACCAAGTCCAAGTCAAGTCTCAAGTTTTTGAGTCAACGTTTAGAAGGTATGCTAATTGGCCACGCCCAGTGATTACAATTGGCTGTTCCTTAGCAGGGGGCAGGACTGCGTGCTGTGATATGCCCTCATCAACATGGAGGATTGCCTTAAATGATCTTTAATCTAAATATTGTGGCGAAGTCGACTGGACACGAGGAATCTGGCTTTTTCTTTGCTTTATTTAAGGCAGACAGCAGCAGAACGCACACAGCACAACCTGCTCCTATGCTGTCTAAACCCCAACTAACTAAAACCCACTAAGCTCCTCCCTCTATTACTCTGTTTCCCGCCAGAACTGGTCATTACTGCCAGGTGCAGCTCATCACCCCCCCACAATGTTTTCCCGCCACCTGGCAGTTTCCCCTAAACGACCCCAAAATGGCCCCAACAGGGCTCAACAGAGCCAGTCCTCCTGCCAGCTCAATACAATAGTAAATATGAAAAATATATCTCTCACTCTAAATGTGAAACTCCACAGTTAGATGGGGCTCGGTGACCCCTTGTCATCGACCCCTTGAAAATTGTTATTAGCTGAAAACCATTCACCTAGGACAAAAGTAATGGGACACCGCGGCGAGGTGTGCGGTTTTCGGATCATTGGAAAGCGTGTGAGATATAAATAAATAATTCCATGAAATGAACATTGTCTCACGATTCACAGCACCCGAGTCCGAGTCAAGTCTCGAGTCGCTGAGGGAAGTCTAACTCTGTAAATGAAAGGGTCTGAGAGTCATCCTTACCTAAATACAGACCATGTTTTGTGCTTATTCCTTATTCAAAAGGCACGGTCTAACGTATGTTTGAGAATAGGACTTATTTTTCATCTTAGCCTACCAAGATTTAAATATGTGCTTTAAAAAGCACTGTCAGCTCAAACCACAGCTTTATAACGTGCCTTAAATATTATTGGTAGTGAGGCATGTTTTTCGTACTGAAGTGTTATTTGCCATGTTTTTATTTTAAAGCTGAGAAACATAAGAAACCCTTCCAGAAATATGAACAATACATTTTTATGCTTGAATCGTTGCCCAGAACATCACAACCTGGGAACAAACTTTTTACAGGTTTTGAGTCATGGGCCATTTGGGTTTTATGCACTTGAAAGATTCTACATCAGTGTACCTGGGAGAGTATACAGAGAGAGAGAGAGAGAGTGAGTGAGAGAGAGAGAGAGAGAGAGAGAGAGAGAGGGAGAAAGGGAGATAGGGAGAGGGAGAAAGAAAATTGTTTCAAATTGACCTCTCCAAGTCATGACTCATGACAAATGAGAACAAGAGAAACCTTAAATCCAAGACAAACTAAATCTAAGACAAACATAATGGGCTTCAAGAGGATAAATTGCTGCTTTTTGTATTTCACAATAAATGTATTTTCACAATGATTAGCATTCAAATAGTCGGGATGAAACAGCACGGATAAGCGGGTGCATTTTTTTAATTGGTCAATTTTTTCCATTGCCAATTTTTTATAAACCTTTCTTTTTTCTTTTTTTTTCTTTTTTTAATGATTAGTCAGTCAAGTATTTTTCATTACATATTAGATAGATTATGAACATATTCATTACATATAGAATCATTGTACTGACCTAAACATGTATTAAGAAAAGCTCATAATGTCACGAGCCAGGCCGCGAAATAACAGACGGACCAGGAACAAACAGACAGGAAGGGATCCATGATGAACGGGGAGTTTATTAAACAAAAACATAGCAGACGGCTTCATACACCAGTGTGCTCTTAAGTGATCGGCTTATGCCGAGTGACACAAAGAACGGAACTTAAATACAGACAGTCATCAAGGGGGAACAGAAACAGGTGAACACAACACGTGACAAAAGCAAAACCCAGAACGTATCAAAATAAAAGCCCAAAACCCCAACAAAGACCCACACGAAACAGAACGGATCAGGGCATGAAAAAACAGAACAAAAACAGTGGCCTCTCACAGCCATCAGCCATAACACATAAATCAGAACAATCCATTTTTATCCAGCGCCGGTTCCCTGTTGTTTGCAATCATTACTAGGTGGGGTGGGAAGGCCCTGTCGTACAATGCGAGGCCTATTTACATGGTTATGAAGGTCTTAACTTCGTTTACATTGATACTCAGATCAAAAGAGTCAGATTGTGAGTGTCATTACATAGTCATGCATAATGCAGAAACTTTTGAAATTGTTTAATAAAAAGCTGTATGTATACAGTTTCCATGACTGCAATAGTTCATATGTCTATGAACTTTATGAGAATTCTTGATTCTAATCGACGTTGTGTGTGTGCACCCTTTGGTGAGGTGCCGGCCCGCCCAGGGTGAGTCTCTGCCTGGCTCCTGTTATCCTGGGTAGACTCTGGGTGCCCACGATCCTAGTAACAATGAAGTGGTTACAGCAAATGAATGAATGAATGAGAGTTCTTAGCTAATGGTGGTGATACTGCAGCATTACACTTGCAGACATTTGGAGCTTGTAGCTGTTTATAATACACATTCAGGTGACATATTTTTTACTGTAAATGTAGCTGGTTTATGGAGTTCTGAAGCTACAGTGAAGCTACGGTGCATTTTTTAGCTCTACTGCTCGGTTCATGACTGGTTGCCAGTGGCTATAGTCACAAAAAGGGGGCAGCACAAAGGATGATCATCACATGGTTGAACCAGTATTACTTTTTGTGATCTCTAGAGCTGAAGAAAATATAGCCAGGATGTTGAAGGATATTTTAAAAAGCAAAGGGAGCAACAGTTGATAACGTATGAGAGGGAAGGACTGAAAGCGAGAGAGAGAGAGAAAGACTAGGCCCAGCAGCATTGCCCTCCTCCACTGTGTGCACTCGTCTACTTCTTTGCCTCGTTTCCCTCATTTCAACAAGCTCCCTTGGGCTATCTCTCTCACTAGTGCAGCCACCCAACACCCCTTAACCTCTCTCTCGTTCTCTCTCTCACTGCCTCACACACTCTTTTAAATTCTCACTCTTTCTCCCTATCTCGCTCTCTGTCTGTCTGTGATAGATTGCCCATGATTCCTTTTCGCTGCTGGCGGTGGCCTGTGTCTTCAGCAGTATCTCTCTCTCCACTCATACGCGCATGCACGCACACACACACACACATACATACTCACACATACACACTCATACACACAAGCACACGCACAACTCTCTTCAACATCTCCCATTATCACTTTCACGGACACAGCCTTAGAGAAGATACTGCTGAAAAGAGCTATAGGGTGCAGGTCTTTCTCTCTTACTCTCTTACTCTCTTTCTCTCTCTATCTCTCTCTCTCTCTCTCTCTCTCTCTCTCATATACACACACATACACACTCTCTCTCTCTTCCTCTATCATCAGTGGATGGGTGTTCCATTCCTGAAAGAAAAGGCCTGCGGCATCAGATGTTTACACTGGACACATCACTGAACTCCTCAGTCAGCCCAAAACAAGAACAAAGACCCTGCATATGGACAGAGTGCTGTCAGAGAAAGAGACAGATAGAGAGGGAGCACAATAAGAGAGAGAGAGAGAAAGAGAGAGAGAGAGAGAGAGAGAGAGAGAGAGAGAGAGAGAGAGAGAGAAAGTGTGTGTGTGTGTGTGTCTGTATAAGAATGACTTGTGTGTCTGGAACCGTATCTCCTAGCTCCCAGACATCCTCTCCTCATCTAAATCACATTATCAGCAGTGAGAGAGCCCCCACCACCCTCTATGCAGATGTTAAAGGCCAGATATAATGGGAAAAAACCCTTCATGCTGCCTTTTTAATAAGAGTATGCGATGCACTATATAAATGCTATAAATGCTAAGTTCAAAACACACTGGCTCCTCTGCCCATATTTGCAAAAATACATATTTGTAACCATCAATGACAGTGATATCACAACAACATATTTACCCCTGTTCATTTACCCTACCTTATCTCTATTTCTCTGCCAACAGCAGTTATTTCACACTAGTTCATCTTGAAGACCTAAGTAATGCTTTTCCATGCTGAAGGAAAACCAAAGGAGAGCTGGTAATGTTGTCCTCCAAAGAAACAGAGTTTTTTATTTTTTTGGCATCCCTTCGGATTAGTTTAGGTACATAAATGTTCAATGAGAATATTAGGGAATGTTTAATTCATTGGATTCTACTTTCTAAATGGCTCTGGGAGTGGAGTGTGTAGCATGCAGTGCTGAGGCTTGGCCTGTGCTTGCATCTGCAACTTAGGAGCTCACAGGTTTGTCTCTGAGGAGCCTTTATGCCAGCCCTTCTGCAAGCCTCATTCATTATGCCATACAGGTAGAGCTGCTTCCACCTCTCTGTCAGATAGCATATCGCCATGCCACAAATTAGAAGCCAAACATGTCTCTGTTCATGTAAAATGGATATGCTTCCAACGCGCAGCATGCTTTTAACTTGGCCTGCCTCCGACGCAGCCCTGCAGCACTTCTAATCTGCTGCATTAAGACAGGTGCCTCCACACTTCACCTTTAATAATAGATGTTATTAAATGGATGAATAGGACGATCGGTTCTTCTCCCCCTCTCTCATGTGACCCCAAACACTCACTCTCTCTCTCTCTCTCTCTCCCTCTCGCTCTCTCTCTCCGTCTCTCTGGATATCTCTCAGGCTGTCTTAACCGAGATAAAGATTTCCTTAAGAGCAGTAAGACGGCGGCTTGCTTTTTGTTCACATCTGGCAGAGCCCCGGTCTAATCCTGATCTGGATGCGGGGTGTGAAATCGGGGATTAAAGGCAAGGAATAATCTGTATTAATAATTTTCTGCTTTGCAGACCTAGGTTGATGTGATCAGACTGTTGTGACCAAGCTGTGTCTGGTTTCACAGCTGCTATGGTGAAGTATCAAAAAAGGATCTGCCTAAGGAAAGTTGAGGCTTGCTCACCCTGCTTAGAAAACCTGTGCTCTTGGTAGGGCTGAATGAATTTACTCAGACAAAAGATGCACTTCAGCAGTTCCATTTCAAAATGAGACTGACATTCAGAAACAGTGCTGTTCAAACTAGCACGTCTGTGAAACGGCAGACAGTTGCAGACTCTAACCTATAATCATCCACACAAGACATTAGGGGTGTTTTGAAAGGGCTACGAACATCTCATAGCTTTAATTAAACACTCTGTTACACACTGGCCTGACATGGTGTTTCTGACTACACTCAGTGGAGGATTTACTAACATTAGGGATGCCACTGCTTTACTACACTGTTTTTGCATTGGATTTAGGCATATATTGACCATATTGATTCAAATATCTACATCAGTTACATTCTATTAACATTGATGTCAGGGCAGTGTAGTCTTATGCAGATTGAGTAACACTACACTCTCATCATTTTGAAGTCTGAATTTGAACTTGAATTTTTTCCTGATTTTGGTCGATTTAGTAATTTCCAATTCCACCCCCCAGCTAGGATCTCCCCTATCAGATGATTCCAACAACAGAGGATGAAGTCTCACATGTCCTTGCTCCAAGTGACTTAAGGTCAGACACTTTATCTTTCGAATGGAACTTGACACGCTTGGAGGAGAATGCAGACTGTTACATCAGTTAGCATCATACTGATGGGAAGGAGGGGTGTTCCAACAACCAAGCCAGAAAGGACATAGACAATTGTGCTCTCTTGGATTCCAACACTTAAACAGCTGTGCAGCAGGTGGCCTGGTGGTTAGGGTGTCCAATTGGAAGGCAGTGGGTTTGAATTTTGCAACTGCCAGTGGCACCACTGAGGAACCCTTGAGCAAGATACTATTGCGCACACTGCCATGTTCACATGCCGCCATAGGTCTTAGGACATTCATGAGAAATTTTGAGTGAAATGTGGGAAAGAATGTAGACTTGTACAGTGAGAATTTTCTAAAGTAGGTGATGATGGTGCTCTTGTCAACATTGTCTGATGACTGTCAGGAGCCCATGGATGTAACATAGGATAGCATGGTTGAAACCGTGCCCCACAAATAAAATAAACCAGAGTGTAGTTTGTCTTCAGAAGATCTCTCTGGACTAGTGATAAATGTTGAAGATAGTTTGCCAGCGGCTGTATCTCCTATTCACTGTTGCAGCAATACACCCAGAGTAAATGGCGTGGAAAGAACTGGCAGCTTTGTTTGGGAAAAGTAGAGCTATTGAATTTGCATTCAAGCTAAACAGTTGTACTCTGCATGTTAAACGAGCACAGACTAGAGGGATTAGTCTTAGAAGCAGCAGGTTTTGTGAGTGTGTATGTGTGTATTCTTTTTATATTTACCAAGGTCATATCGGACTCTAAAGACCAAACCTGGGGGTGCAGATATACAAGATAATTTCAAGTCATATGAGAAGAGGTGGAGAATATCGTTGGAGAAAAAAAGGGAAAATTCAAGAAAAGACAACTGAATCTCTGTGAGTGTATACTTTAGCTCTGTCTCTCTCTGTGTGTGTGTGTGTGTGTGTGTGTGTGTGTGTGTGTGTGTGTTAGCACCTTGTTGAGGATGATTACATTTAAGGACACTAATGATGTGCACTTTCTCTCCAGCCAGACAATGCAATTAGTATCAAATCAATGTGTCTCCTCCCTGAGGCATTTCTTTTCTCTCTCTCTCTCTCTCTCTCTCTCAATATACTGACTCATGAGTGGTCTTTTAGTCAGTTTATTTGTAATCATGGATAGACGTTTGAGAGTACATTGCAATACAAAGTTCCCATATTCGTTTAATTGATCTGGAGAAGAATTTCTATGATTTATCAACACAAAAGCAGGGAATTAAGTTGCCAGTTTGTATTTTGAGTTTTACAGCTACACCAAGTTTGTCCTCTAAAATTGCAGTTTTTGTTTTCCAGTTAGTCTCTTACTGAGTCACTGACTACCTGATGACCAGAACTGAATCATGCATGGGCAAGTGTTCCCCAATACAAGCAGCAGGTGACACTATACATCACTAAAAATATGATTCTTATGCCTCAACAATGCCGCTACAAATATTAATCTAACAAATAATGGAAAACAGAAATGCATTCACAGGAAGACATAAACTGAAAAATACTGTGGCGAGCAGGAGGACCAAGTGGTTTCATGGGGTACGTGCTGTGTGGAGGGGCAAGTGATTAGCAACAGCTGCTCATCACCTTGGCAACTGGCAGGTTTTTGGGAGGAGTATATAAGGGGAGGGGTGGGTCTAGTGGGAAGTGGGAGTTGGGAATGCATTGGTGTATGTACTGCTGGAGAGAGCCAAAATAAAAGAAAAAGAACTGGATTCACCTGCCTGCTGTTACATTGGTGTCAGAAGTGGGATTAACAACGCCCCGCAGAAAAGTCGACATGCAGGAGGTAGAAAGCCTGGAGAGGGAAATCGATGCCCTGATGGAGGAAGCTCAGCGGGTCTTGCTGCGGCCAGACGGCAACAGCACCAGACAAGTCGCTGCAGATGGTCATCGCATACCGGCGAGAACCAGGGCGAAAGAAACGAAAGAAACACAGAGGCCGGCAGACTCCCGGAAAGCGATAAAACTGCCGTGGCTTAATGGGACGGCGCCGTTAGAACCCTACTTGGCGCAGGTGGAACTGGCGGCAGACTACAATGGATGGGGGGCACACGAGGCGGCGGTGCAGCTCGCCATGGGGCTGGAAGGAGAAGCCCTGAAGGTTCTACTGGACCGGCTGAGAGAGGAGCGTCGAGAGTACGACCAGCTGGTAGTGGCTCTGACGCAGAGGTTCGGCCGGCCTGTACAGGAGGAGGTGGCAAGAGCGGAGCTCCACGAGTGGTGCTGGCGGGCTGGAGAAAAGTGGGGCACACTGGCGGGAGACCTACAAAGATGCGCACGTCAGGCCTATCCGAAGTACCCGACGGATGTGCAGGGGGACCTGGCACTGCACGCGTTCTTGGGCGCTATTACCCCTGAGCGCCTACAACGACAGGTCCGCATCATCACGCCCACATCCCTGAAAGCAGCCTTGGCGGAGATGGAGCGCTTGGAGGCTGTGCTGGGGAACCTCCGCAAACAGTCACCGCAGTCGCGGCCGGAGACCAGAGTGTGTTTTCGCTGCAATCGAGTGGGGCACATTGCCCGCTATTGCAAAGAGCCGCTGGTAGAGGAAAAGACCAAGAAGCCGTGGGGAAATGCCGAGCGGGCGGAGCAAGGACTTTCAGTAAGGAGAGCGCATTTGGGTTTACTGCCCCACCCGGAAAAAGGGGCAGAGTCCGAAACTAGACTCTCACTGGCGGGGTGCGGGATGCGTGTTGGGCCGAGTGGGGGAGGTGGTGTACCGGGTGCGGTTGGGGGGCCGTAGGAAGGAAATGGTAGTCCATAGGGACCGTTTGGCGCCCTACCACCCGAAGGACAGCGGGGAAACGGACAGTGGGGAGATGGACACTGGGGAAGTGGTCAGTGGGAAACTGGACACTGTGGCCGTGCCGGGGCCTTCGAGGGGCCCAAGGAGGACCCAAAGACAGCGCAGGCCTCCTGCTCGCCTTCAAGACTGCCAGGTGGGTTTGGTCATGGCCGGGGACGGCTCACGACTTGGCGAGGGGTTGTGTGGTGAGCAGGAGGACCAAGGGGAGGAGCCACGTGCACTGTGTGTGGAGGGGTGTATGTGTGTGTGTGTTAGGGGTTCATGGGGTACGTGCTGTGTGGGGGGGGCAGGTGATGAGCAACAGCTACTCATCACCTTGGCAACTGGCGGGTTTTTGGGAGGTGTATATAAGGGGAGGGGTGGGTCTAGCGGGTAGTGGGAGTTGGGAATGCGTTGGTGTATGTGATGTTGGAGAGAGTCAAAATAAAAGAAAAAGAACTGCATTCACCTGCCTGCTGTCTGCTTTTCTCACCGGTCATCACAATACATTTGTTTAGAGTTTTTCCTTTATTCTGTTGTATAAGCAGCCTGATTGATCTATGATTCAAATAACCCCCGCAAACAGTAGCACATGATCAAAATTGCTATTTTCAGAATGTGCGGTTTGCAAATAGGTGCAAGGTCAATGAAAATGGCAGCTATAATGCTCTTAATGCTATGATGTTATTACATGAGTGCTAGCAGCTACATGCATTTGTTTCTAGTTCATACTCTCAAGAGAAAATGTACATTGCTCTCTGATAATAATAAATGGCATATCTCATAAACTGAGAATGGTGAGTCCTCTCTGTTCTCATTTGTACAGCCACTGCTATTATGCTTTCCCATTAAAAGTGTCAAAAGAGTCTAGTGCACAGCATAGTACCTCAGATTCTTTAGCTACCATTATAATAGTATAATGAGGGTGTTTTTAAAGGTCATTTAACAGCAACAACTATATATGTTTTTCTATTAAAAATGTGGCTAGATTGAATTTCTACTAGAAAATGTGAAGTGTGATTATACAGTTGCTATGGTAACTGTGGTTATTACTAGGTTAATATAGCAGTGTAGCTAGCTGGTTGCAATGGTTACTGTAGTGGTTGCTATGATGTTGGTAGGTGGTTGCTATGATGTAAGTGTTTTTAGTGTGTTGCTGGGTGGTTGCTAAGGATACTATGTAAAACATGGTTACTTCTCTCTTTGTCAAGATTTCTTATGGTAAAAACAAAAAGATAAAAACATCTGCTCACAACAGGATTTCAACCCATGATGCCATTTATGGTTAAGATGGCTAAAAACAGGTGGAGTGAACTCTTTACTCTAGGAAAATAGGTGTGAAAAGGTCTGCAAACAGATCAAAACCTACTCTGGTCATGAGGCTACTCTTCGGTACCTGGTTTCTGATCAACCAATCAAAAAACTGTAAATACACAACACACCAAATGCTAATGAAAGTTTTGCCATTGGAGCCATTCCAAAATTCTGCATTGGAATGGACAGAAAGCAGTGCCTTTTATCAGCTATAAAAAGAATAACAATAGCTGATGCGATCACACTTGCATGATAAATGCTTATGGTGGTCCAGCAAAACTAGGCCTGATTGCTTCATCAGAAAACTAGCCAGTGCTCTTGGTGACTAAACCTCATTTTGAAGTAGACTCAAGACCAAAGAAAATATGTGCTTTATCAGAAGAAGGGCATTGCCCAGGGTTTGGTCACCCATGAAGCGATTCGACTGGCATTAAATCATAAGAGAGATATGATCTCAGTTGATCTCTAGAGGAGCAGAGAGGTGAATGCATTTCCTTCAGCAATTACTGTCAGCATGCACTGTCTCTTGCTACATTACAGACACCATGAGGGGGATTAAAATAATAAATGTGCATTCTGTTGCACAAACACAAATGAAAAAAAAAAGCTGCAAAAGCAGTCTTTAGAATAAATCTTGGAAAATGTCTGGCAGATACCAGTGAGAAATCACAGATCACACTGTTACAGTAATACGACAAAGCATTACGGATATTTTAAAATGTTTTGAATTTGTTCTGGCTATGGATAAAAACATTTCTGATTCCATTGGATTGAATAGGCCTGAATAGTAACCACAAAGAATTCAATTAACATTGAGGATTGGTGAAAATATACGTATAAATAATAATAATAATAATAATAATAATAATAATAATAATAATAATAATAATAATAATAATTAGTGATGCACCAAAAGGATTTTTAAAAAAATAAATAAATTTTTGGACCGAAACCGAAAATGGGGAAACACTTGGCCGAAAACCGAAAGGGGAAAAAGAATTAAAAGAATCTGTTACAAAACTATGAACATGTTTAATTAGCATTCAAACAATGCACAATGTAATATATCATTTGA
>JBBPDH010000151.1:9094176-9105324 GCA_037974565.1 Clupeocharax schoutedeni
TAACAGCAGCACAGAAGATGGAGAAACTGCCCCAGTGATGTTTCTGCCCTCTTCTCTGTGGCTCTGGATGAAGAGTTCTGGAAAAACACCATTTACTGCAGTTCAGTCAGTCTTTGGTGATATGGATATTGCACATGTAGATATTGCGATTACGATAAATTTACGATATATTGTGCAGCCCTACTGCATAATATATTTTCATACTGATATCACAGAAAATTGCAATAGCAAATGAGCCTCTAACCAATCACTATGATTATGACAGGTTGACCAATCACAGCTCCGGGGGAGTTACTGGGAGTTCTGATGAATCACTGCAAAATTTGACTAAACTGTTATAGCCAGAATAAGGAAACACAGAAATGTGTTGCTTTTGTATCTTATTTGTATCTTATTTGGACTCTATGGAGGTGGGGGCTCCCATTTAAAACAATATTTACAGACATCACATTTAACTTTTCATGAAGCCTTTTACATTCCCGAAAAGTGATGATATAGGCCCTTAAATATCTGGAAAGGCCTCACAATAGCAATATGTGGTAGTAAAATGGCAATACTGATAGGTCCATATCATGCAGACCTGCTGTTCATTGGCTACTATCTACCATAGAGTTGTTCATTACACTGGTTCAGGATAACACAGCAGACACCCCAGACAGACTCAACAACAATAATGAAATGCCATGAGATGACTGGGGAAGAACTACTATTACATCGAGAGTTCTGGGTTCATTCCACAGTTTTTACTGTCAGCCTGTAACATCTACACACACTACAGATTCATATTGGGTTGAAATCCTCCAGCACAATTGCAACCATTTAAATTACTGGTGTAAATTAAAGGTAAACTTAATCCAGTTCTGATAGCGCTATAAACTCACATAACAGAGTCTCTCTTTATCTGCCTCTGTGCTCTCAGGGGGTCACAAACACAAAGCCATGAGCTCCAGACCTCCACTGGACCATACATTCTCCAACAGTGAGTAACATGAGAGCTGCACTGAAAACCACAGAGAGGCTCAGAGGAAAAAGTTGATGGAGAGATACGCTGTTCCACAAAAACAAAAACACAGCTACACTTCCAGTCACTCATGGACTGTATGGATAGGGTGCGTAAATGTTTACAGACTTTTAATCTTTTTAAGTCAGAACAAGTGATTAAATGGTGCCATTTAATGCATTGAAAGGCACTGCAATCACAATATGTGGCAGAAAAATCAGACTACTGATAGTTAGTCCAAATTATGCCGCTGTATACAGGTTTTTAACACTTATGCATTTAAACACTGGAAAGTTGTTGAGTGAACAACTGTAAGGCCTCGTTCACACGGGCGTCTGAACCAGGCGTTTTTCTGGTGTTCGTGATGCCAGGTGAGCGTCTATTGAGCGCCGCCCGTTTTTCTGCTCATTGAAGCAAATCAAAGCGCCCACACGGGCGTTCAGCACCGGCGTTCGGCTGGCTGTGCGTTCGGACGGCGTCCAATAAACGCTGTATGCAACTTTTCCTTGGCGTCAAAATCCAGGCGAACGCGAGGAAAACGTCGCTATGGCGTTTCCATGGCGTTCGGTTGACGTTCTGGAGGACTGAATATGTCCCGTGATTCTGTACGACAACTGTGGAAAACCACGTTTTACAAAAAATGTCGGACATTGATTCAGCCCAACTCGTTTTAAAACAGGAATGTAAACGGTGAGTTTTAAGAAAGAATAGAGATCCATGTGTTCAGTGTAGAACTATAAATCAGGATGACACACATGTAACACTCTGGACAGAGTAATTACTGCCCCCTCAGGTCAATACACCATTAACTACAGATTGGGCATCAAGCTGGCATTAAACGGCGTCAGACTAACGCCAGTCGAACGCTTTGCTTACGTGGATCAAGCGTCGCTACCAAATGCCACAAAAACACCTATGGCGTTCAGAGCGCGTTCATTTCGAACGTCCGTGTGGACGAGGCCTAAATGTCAAATAAACTAAATTTCTTTTCTAATACTTTTATTATACAAACCCCTGCCCACAACCGACACCTCACACCCTTCACATCCCGACAATCTTCCCCTGTGCACTGAGGGTGTAAATCTCTGACCTCAATGAATTGTGGGCAAAGTACATCACAGTAAAACGTAGGAACAGCCTTCTTAAAGCCTGGACATGTTAATAGCTGTATGTCATACAGGGCCAGAAACCACATAAGCGTGCCTCCTGGAGATTACTGAACTGAACTTCACACAGCCTGAGGCGAGTGTGTGATGATTTAGGCATTCAGTTAGGACCATCCTACTTGTATACAGCCCCATTTAATCACCTGTCCTGATTTAAAAAGATGAAAAGTCTGTCAATATTGTTTCAAATGGTACATTTACTCACTCTATCTATACAGTCCATGAGTAGAAACTGCATAAATATACCCTGTATATATATTAGATGTGGGCATAGATTATTTTTTTTGTCATTGTAATCTGGAGATTAATTTAGATTAAAATGCCCCACCCAAAAAATGATCCCAATGTTTTTATAGTGTAAACCATAAATATGCCTCCAAATGTTCTCCCAGATCCCTTTAATTTCATTTGGAACTCAGTTTAATAAATTACCCTTAAAGAACATGTAAATATTAACCCGAGGTTTAAATACAGAAAAGTCAGGAACAAAAGAGAGACAGAGAATAAGAGAGACTGAGAGAGAAAGAGAGAGAGAGAGAGATAGATACAGAGAGAGTGAGAGAGACAGAGAGAAAGAGAGAGACAGATACAGAGAGAGCGAGAGAGAGTAAGAGAGAAACAGAGAGAGAGAGAGACAGAGAGATACACAGAGAGAGAGAGAGAGAGAGAGAGAGAGAGATACAGAGAGAGCGAGAGAGACAGAGAGAAAGAGAGAGAGAGAGACAGAGAGATACACAGAGAGAGAGAGAGATGATGATCGCACGAACGAGAGAGAGACAGAAAGGGAGAGAGAGCAAGAGAGAGAGATAGAGACAGAGAGAGAGAGAAAGTGACAGAGACAGAGAGAGTAAATCCACGCTAAAAATCAAGGTGAAAGTCATCATAGCTTGCGTAGTATAGACCCAGATTATATATATATATATATGAATATATATGAATGATATGAGCTCTTTACTCCATAAAGTATAACACACAGACAAACAACTTCAAAATGATCCAGCACCAGCTAAAGGGTGTATGAGGACTGTAAATGTCAGCGTACAACTTCATGGGCGATGAAAGAGAAGGACTTAAAAGGAGTCTATCTCCCCAGTTTATTCTCTGTGTAGCGAGATACAGAGAAACACTTTCAGTACAAACAGTGCCCCCCATTCCTCCCCTTATCTTTCAAAGTGTTTCAGACCTTTTACCGTACTGCCCCTACTCTGCAGTCATCACTCCTGTTTATTTTTTGAACAAACCTTTTTAAAGCATTTCATTATGAGCAATACTTGGTTTATCAAAATGAAAGTGTTGTGACTTGATAAGAAAGTCTCAGGAAGGGCCTTATCATTCAGTTGTGCTACAGCACAGTTCACAGTGCATCTTACAGAAAAATATGAACTCATAGAAAAACATAAATTGTGTGTACAATGCGCGTGTACGTGTCTAGAGGTAAATGTAATGAATGTAATAATGAATGTTATTCACTGTCGGTGGCTTAAATAATGATGGGGGTGATCTAATAAAAATAATAGAGCGTGTATTACATCATGAACTACATTTACATGCACACCAATTGTTTTATGGACTGATAATGTCTTACCTGACCTAAACGTAACATGATTTTAACATACTGTAGTGTTCAGCTTGATACTGAATAGACAATACAATTTTTGGAGATGAAAAGAAAAATATCACCAAACTGAATTTTACGTAGAGTTTCTAAATGGTCCTATTCTGTGGTCCTTTTTTGTATAACCATAATCAAAAACCGCTATTTATTGACAAAAAGAAGATAAGGCTTGTCCAAGCAGAACATCGTCCAGAGCATCACACTGCCTGCACTGACTTGCCTTCTTTCTATAGTGCATCATAGTGCCATCTCCTCTCCAGGTACGCCAAATGCACATCTAGCTGTTCACATATTGTAAAAGAAAATGTGATTCATTAGACTTCGTTGCCCTCTTCCATTGACCAATTGTCTAAAGTCAGTATGGGCACGCTGACTGGTCTGCAGTTACACAGTACCATAAGTACCGAGCTGTTATGCACTGCGTGTTCTGACACCTTTCTATCATAGCCAGCAATTATTTTTTTAGCAACTCAACAATAGACCAATAGATTCTGGTTCTTACCTCCCACATACATTAACGGCACTTGGTCCTGACTGTGTTGCTGGATAACTGGTTATCTTTTATTGGACCTCTTCCTTTAGGTATTAACCACTGCATGGTTGGAAGATCGAACAACATCTGTCATTTTGGAGATGTCCTGACCCAGTCATCTGACCATCACAACTTGGCTCTTGCCAAAGTCACTCAGAATTCTTCACTTGCCCATTTTTCCTGCTTACAACACATCAACTTCAAGAACTGACTGTTTACCTGTTATCTAATAAATCCCTCAGCTACAAAGGTACCACTGCAATGAGATAGTAAATGTTATTCATTTCACCTGTCAGTAATTTTAATGTTGTTTGGCTTATTGGCGTACATAAATGATGAGACTGCTGTGCATCAAATATCAGTTTAGCAGTTTAGCTATACCCATTCACGACATTAGAACAGCTGAAATGAAAAGGAGTGTTTCAGCCTGGACTATAAATGACAGAGCAAAACAGAGCAATCAATCAGGGACATTTACACTCGTTAGTCTTAAAGGGGCTTTCCCACATAAAACTAGAGTTTAATTTGTTACTTGGCATGAAATGCCTACTGCTGTCCTATGTATGTTTAGCCCAAAAAATGTGTCATCTATTAAATAGCCAGCTAGCTTGCTAACATTTGCTGTTAACTTCTTGTCGTCCTCAGCATTTTCTGTTCTCTCCATTCTAGTGATGATCTGAAGACACAGTTATCACAGTTAAAGCACTGTAATACTATATATGCTGGTTCGGGATTGAACCATTTGAAAACTATTTACAAACCAATATATTAACAGATTGATTTAGGTTTGGTTTTAGCAAAATATAAGTTTGTTCTAAAATAGAAGTGAACTTTGCTATAACATATACTATAAATATTTCCATTGTTGCAGTAACATAAGTTTTCTACTTTGGCAAAAAAAATCCATTCCGCACTTAAAATTGAACCCAAGCAGTTGTAGTTTCTCAAAAGATATATCATCAGAAGAAGGCTTTGCTACCTTTTACACCATAAATCTCACTCCGGAGACCACTGCAGCACTGTAAGATTCAGGCAGACGTGTTAACAACAGATGGTTTTATTTTCTTTAAGCAATAAAGAAAAAAATCACGACTTTCATTTGGATGTATAATATGGGATGAGAGCATGTCTTATCCTTGTTCACACTGTTCAGACAGCGGTGGAGACAATATTTTTTCACAATAAACGCGGCAGAACAAAGGCGAGGTGATGTATTCTCGGTTTCCCTTCCCCTGGCTGAAAACGTTAAAACAAATAACTTCATCCTGACACAGCTTCCCGCCGAGATGAAACGCGTGGCGGGACATCTGGAGGGCAGACGCAGCCAGGTGAAGGGAACAAGATACTCAGAGGGGGAGCGCCTTCCACTGGAAAACTATCCAGTATCAAATGAGACACTTATTAAAACCATCTTTGGCAGTTGTGTGGTATTTTGGACTAGGAACAAACATCAGTCTTAAAACAGTACCTCCGCAAAAATAACAGGCCAGACAAAGATGGTCCGAAGTGCATGCAGTGGGGGGGAGCACTCACAAAACCGAGCTTTGTTAAACGTACATTCCTGTGAACTGATTAGCTCCAGGTGTGCGCACTGTAGTTTTTTTTTTTTGTTGTTGTTTGGAACTCAGTTATCCACTGGAGCATATTAACCACTCTCATGCCTTAAACCCACATCTGATGTGCAAGGGGTTGCTTGCTACGTGGAACAACACTTTCACACCACTTTTAACTTTCCATATGTAGAGGAACTTTGTTAATCTATGGTTGACCTGCAAAACGCTAGTACCCATTAGCGCAAAATGCTTCCCAGTATAAATACACCTACACATGGAGCCACACACACACACACACACACACGCACACACACACACACACAAACACACACACACATAGAGATTCAATGTAATCACCCTAGCACATGTGGCTGTGCCACGTCCTCACCCTGAACACGCATAATCAAATTTGCTGAGGTCCTTTTGCGGAGAGCTGTTAAGAGGAAGTCATTACTGCCTGCTTGTAAAAGCCTCTCTGATTCTGAACTCCTCCAGACCTCCCCAGCTAAAGTTACTCACGCTCCATCAAACGCCTGGCTCGAACACTTTTACAGGAAAAGTAGAGAAGAGCTGGAGGAAATTGAGGGCACTGTATAGTTGGCTTTCTTAGGAGACCAGGATGAAAGGGATGGCAAGAAATTCTCATAGCATTGGCAACACCAAAAATATTGCTATTTTACAGTTTAGAAGACACCTTATGAAGTAGGTTTGTACACTCATTGGCCATTTTAGCAGGTTTAACCATCAGATGGGTGCATTTGGTATGCAGTTACTGATGGTAGCCCATCAACTGTTGCACAAATTAAAAGCCATCCTATCAGGCAAGGAAGAGGGACCAGCATGGGACCACCTCAACAGAGCATTCTAGAGGTGTGTCTATGTGTTGCTTTGGGTGAGTGAACCAGAAATAGAAGTGCTGCTGGGGTTTTATACACCTCTGTGTTACTGCTGTGTCAAGGGAGGTCCAACACCAAAACAACATCTGTAGTTAATCGCTTTTCATGGACATGGTAGGAAGATAGGGTATGTTTGTTTGAGAACAGTTTTGCTTGAGAATCACATTGTGGTTAAAACTGAACTGAATATGCTTTATGTAATGGGCTATATGGATGTAGACTTTATTTCTCATTTGGGCAAAAATATAAAGAAAAAAATGTTTTTCAGTGCTGACCAATCAGAGCAGAGTGTGAAGGCCAATCTTTAGTGACAGTATATAAACACGAAGGATCATTTGGATCTTTGGAGCTTTAATTACACATATCCAAGTGATCCTAACTACCTAGCTACACCAGACATCAGTGACCAGTTAACCTACAGGATGCTAAAATACAGTTCACTGACAGTTAAGCTAAAAACATTTCTAAACTAAAGCCTGCAGCCATCAAACACATGCAATAAAATGCAGCACCTCTCAAATTCAACTATCAGTCTTACCTTATTTTCTTTACTGTACAGAAAACTTGCATTTTTAAAAATTCTTCCTCTGGATTTAACCCATTCACCAAGTGAAGCAGGGGGCAGCCAGGAACAAGGCGTCCGGGGAGCAGTGCGCGGGGACGATACCTTGCTCAGGGTACCTCAGTGGTGCCTAGCGGTCTTGGGGATCGAACCTGGACTTTCTGGTCACAGGGCGGATGCCTTAACCACTAGGCCATCCAACAGCCCCAAAGATATGGAAAGCTACACAGTTCGAGTGGGGATATGTGGACAGAGTTGATGGTGATAGTTTTCTGAACTGTATTTGTAAGAAGCCTTACATTAGTTTTTATTTTTCACATCATTTCAAAATCTTGACCACACTGATGAGAGTGAAGGCCCTACAGCAGAGCCCTTAACAGAGTCGCATATTGTGCTGTCAGACAGTGTTGTCCAGTGGCACTGCAATGTACATGGCTTTTCTTTCATCTCAGCCACAGAGCCCACGGTTCTCTGTTTAGCACTCACGGGCCACATATAATCAAGCCTACATCTGACAACAGCGACAGGTATGGAAACATGTAGGGATGGGGCTAGATAATTATCTATAAGGGTGGGACTGGTGGTGAATATAAATATTATGGCATACAGGAATGTTCTGCTGCTTATGTTCCATCTCCTTTTGGAAACCCAGTGTGTATGTTAAATATATGGATTTTTTTTTAACATTAAGATATAAGTTATAAGCGGGGCAGATAATCAAACTATAGGTAGAATCTGATAAAATGTGATTGCAGTCTCTGTTTTCCAATAAGTACAGTGTAAACATATGACTTCTGCACTCCGGAGGCGAACTAAAGAACAAATTTAATTTACTTATATACATGGCCCGCAGCTGCTTAAAGTTACATTCCAATGGTTCTGCTCTGAAAATGTTTGCTTCTAAGGTAATATGAGGCACGAAATGACCCTCTTTTAGATTTCAATGGCCCATAGAAGAAAACAGCAATGCTGTTCTCAAAAACTCAGATATACAATGCACTAATAAGGTATTACTTTTTTCTTGTAAAACTTGATGAAGAACAGAACTTGTTTGTAACTATTTTATTGTTCTATACTGTGATTACAAAAACTAGGTTCCATGAATGCCCTCACTGCTTATAGGTCACACCCTTAGGACACCCCTAGAAAGACTTGTGCATGGCTTTCAGGGTGTGCATGTGTTGCCTTACCAGATGGTAGAATTTATGCTTTTTTGATGTCCTCACAACATTCCAAGAACATCCTAATATCAAGCATTTATGGGATTTAATAGAAAAAAAAATTTAAGCCAAAAAGGTCACTTTTTTTGATACTAGTTGATTTGAAGTTCAATATTTGTAACATAGACTGAAATGATGCAAAAGCAACTTAGTTTATTTTTGTGCATATTAACATATTTTTAAAAAAGTTTCCATATATTAAAAAAAAACAAACAAAACAGACAACGAATGGAAAAGAGAGCGGCTAACTAAAATAAAGACATATACTTACTAAAAAACACACGCAGGTTATAATCCAGGAACCTGGAAAATCAAGGTCAAAAACAAGGTCAAGAACACAGGAGTCCACATGAAAAAACACTTTTTTCACAGCAAATACACAGCTGAAGAATGGGGTATAAACAGACATGGAACAAGAACATCTGGGCAAGCTAACAATGGGAGGGGTAACAAACTGAGACCAGGTGAGAGGGATAGGGCAGAAACAGGGAGAGGTTTGGATCCAAATTAAAAACAGGAGCATATGATCAAACATGAGAAAAGAAAAACATAACAGGGATGGAAAAACAGGCTCTTTTTTTAGCAACTGCATTTTTGTATTTAGTTGTATTTAGCATCTCTGTACCTTCTGGCTTACAATCCCCCACAGTAATAGAACTAACAGAGGTGGGGGTTGGTGTTTTAGAATAAACTTGACTATGTCTGCAACATTTCAGATATACATAAATCAAAGCAGTCATTCATAAAAGCTGGATAAAATGATGAAACATGCTAGATGTCCACTCGGCCTAGTACTTTTTAAGGCACACAATGCTATTAAGAAATGTTTCACTGTTCTGGAGGACCTACGGTACTGCACAGGATAAACTATCCCCTGCCTCAACAAAACTTATCCAACCCTTCATTCATTATCAAGGAACGCTCAACTAGAAGACATCTATAATAACATTATAAACTAAGTTATCAGGGTAACATCCTGCCCAGTTTTGCCCCAGATTCAGGGGGCTTTTATTTTGACAACCCTGATTTCCCCTTCTTTATTTCTCTATTTGGTTTGTCCCATGACTCACCTGGTTCTTGTTAGTCCCTCTCTTTTTAAGCTTCTTCTACAATTAGGCAAATGGCTGTACAGCCTCATGTAAACCCAACAATGGCTTGTTTTTTTTGTCCTGACGGCCATGTGGTCATTGTAGTTTACCTGTTTATGCCTTTCTGGTTTGGTCCCTTCTCAGTTGACGTGTTCTGGTTCATATTGGCCTTGTAGTTTATGACCAAGTTGGCCTACTCTTGCTGCATGTGTCTGCCTTCTTATGTGAGCCTCTCTTGTCAGGAGTGTGAGGCCTGGTGAGTCCCAATAAAAGGTCTGTGTGTGGTTGTGGGAACCCCTTGATAGTGGGTAATTTCTTGTTGGTATGGGTTGGCTATGAACCTTTTCAGGTGGATATGGCTGGCCCCCCACTTCCATGATGTGGCCTTACAGAGAGACTGAGTCCTCTGGATGGCTGGTTTGTGTAGGCCCACCTGTTGGACCTGAGTCAGTGTTGCTGGGAGGTGGATGTATCTCTGTAACATCTGTATCTCTTGCACGGGCGTCGTAGTTGGGAGAAAAGTGGGACTAAATTACCAGGGCCCCAAGTGGGGGGAGGGCCCCTGAGGAATGAAATTTTATTTTCCTTTAAATATAATTTTAAGATCACAGTGAATGTTGTTAACTAATGTAAATGCTAATGTTTTGGGTAAATGCATCAGTTGATCGATGTATTAAGTGGTGTCCAAGTACATATAGTGTTTGAGGACAGGCACCCTCTCCCTTGCACGAAATGGTTTAGTCCATCTTCAGGGCTTTATGACTATAGGTGCTTTTGAAGTAGCGTTCATTCTGCTGAAGCGGCAGATGGCAGTACATAACCATGCTATGGAAGAAAGCTAAATCCCCTTCTCAGAAAAGAAAAGAGGCAAGAAATGGATAAAAAAAAGAAACGAGGGAAAGCAACTGCTAACAGACTTCTTTCCCAAGAAAGGTGAGCCCAAAATGTGAGAGCAAATCGTTTACAAATGAACTCCTGCTGTGGTTACCAAACACTTCTGTACCACCACGATTATCAGTGCTAATAACTAGTGCTGGGCCGTTACCGGCGTTAACGCGAGACTCTTATTGCACGATAAAAAAATATCGCCGTTAAAGTTGGGTTGGGAGCTGGGTCTATACAACGCAAGCTATGATGACTTTCACCTTGATATTTTAGCGCGGATTTACACTGTCTGCGAGCATCTCTTTCTCTGTCTCTCTCTCTCTCGCTCTCTCTGTCTCTCTCTCGCTCTCTCTGTATCTCTCTCTCTCTCTCTGTCTCTCTCTCGCTCTTTCTGTCTCTCTCTCTTTGCCTTTCTCTGTCTCTCTTGTTCGTGCGATCATCTCTCTCTGCATATCTGTCTCTGCATCTCTGTCTCTCTCTCGCTCTCTCTGTATCTCTCTCTCACTCTCTCTGTATCTCTCTCTCTCTTTCAATACTCTCTCGTTCCTTACTTGTCCGTATTTAATCCTCGGGTTTATATTTACATGTTCTTTAAGGGTAATGTATTAAACTGAGTTCCAAATGAAATTAA
>JBBPDH010000151.1:9144884-9159407 GCA_037974565.1 Clupeocharax schoutedeni
CATTCATTCTGCAATTATGAGCATTTATGAGGCCAGACACTAAAGTTGGAGAAGAAGACCTTGCTTGCAATCGCTATTCCAGTTCATCCCTTAGATGTTGGATGGGCTCGAGTTCAGGGCTCTGTGCGTCAAGTCTGACCAGTCAAGTTCTTCCACATCGAAGTCATCCAACCATGTCTTTATGGATCTTGCCTTGTTCACTGGGACACAGTTAGATGCATGGCGTGGTCCAAAATATCTTGGTCTGCTGAAGCATTAGGATTAAGCCCTTCACTGAAAGTAGAGGGCCTAAGGCAAACCATGAAAAACAGGTGTTTCCAATACTTTTGTCCCTATAGTGTATATTGTGTACCAACAAGAGACATAATTAGAAAGAAAATAAGAACAAGTTTCTCTGCGGCACTTTAAATTTATCAGCGGTCGGTCCGAATGAAATAGGTTGTAACTTTCTAAAAAGCAATCTGAACTAAAAGGCCGTATGTCAAATACTGCTCCCTGTTCTGGACCTTTAGAGTGTGGTGTAAGCATGCGGAGTAGATAAGGCTGTAAGAAGAGAAGAAAAGAAATAAAAGTGTTAACTTGTTGAATAGGAGTCCACCGTTCATTACAAAAACCTTTTGAAATTGAAGTTTGCCTGCTTTGCCATGTCTTTTGAAGACCTCATGTTTTTGCTGTTTCATGTGTGGTTGCTGTGCGCGTAGATTATGTTTGTGTGTGGTTGCTGTGTGTGTCGATGTGTGTGTGCGTGTGTGCATTTGGGTCAGGATAAAAGGACTGAACTCTAATTCACAGGAATAGCAGCAGCGAGCCTGCAGTTAATTAAACTGATAAAATTGTCCGCTTCATTACTGAAAAACGCCATGTCGCGCTCCTGGTGCTATTGATCACTGCTGCTACCCTGCACGCGTACACACACACACACAGCCCAGTAACACCCTCAAACCCGCTCCCGAACTCACACACACTGCCTCGATCGTTACCGCACACTTGTGCATCATGTACGCCCCCAGCCTCTCACTCTACCCTTCGTGTGCTCTCTCTCTCTTTCTTACACACAAACTTTTGACAGCACATTCATCACATTCTCTATTTTTAGTGCTTTAATTAGCTCTGCACTTAAATCTGCTGTCACTGGGCCTTCGCCGCACACAGTGCTCATGTCAAGAGGCGCTCATGCGTACGACCAGATCGGAGTGGGGTGGGTGGGCATGTGTGTGTGTATGAGACAGAGAGAAGGGGCACTTTATCAGCAGGACAAGGGAACAGTTGAAACATATTTAGAAACTTTTCATCCTTCAGTTTTCCATATTCCTTTCCACCTTAAAGTTTACCAGGGGTGTATTCCACAAAGAAAGACATTTATTATTACTATTGGATGGATTGAGGGCCAGACTGAAAGACAGACATGGATGGCTGGATGCATAGATAGACAGACAAACATACATACATACAGACAGACAGACAGACAGACAGACAGACAGACAGACAGACAGACAGACAGACAGACAGACAAGCTAGCTAGCTCAGGAATACAGGACCAAGACACACCAAAAAACAACCTTGTTGCATGGCAGAAGAGCCCCAACATGCATGGCACGAGGGAGCGGGTGAACCACACTGTTTACTCTGAGAATGCTCTGTAAAGGGTAGAGACCCGCGCCAAAACAAGTCCTTGTTCTCACTCACACACACAGGGACAGATGAAGGTAGCTCTTCTGAGCCTGAATACCCACAGTACTAGAGAGATAGGGTTTTAGGGACACATAATAACTGATGCATGTCACTTCAATGTCTGTGCAAGGAACACACACCTGCTTCCTACTTCTAAACCTGGCGTGCAGTCATTTCCGGGGCCCTTTGACTGCACGTGACCTGGTGTGTGTGACATAGATAGATAGATTTAGATTTTAACCAAAGTGTTCATGCTAGACCCCCTAGCTTCTTCTGTTGTGATTATTTTCCTTTCTCTCCGCCAGTCAACCTTCTTTCAAGCTCATGACCTCTGACATGTTTTCTCACATCTGCATCTGTGAGAACATGAGCTGATCACTGGATGCTGAAGATGCCTTGTTTTCTGTGAGGATGAGAACTGGAGTGTCCTGCTGTGCCTGTGAGCTGCAGAAGAACGGCGTAAAGAAAAACAAAAGGAACGAAACACTGAGTGGGGTTTGTTTACGCAGCTGACATGTGCCTTTTGTATGAGGCCACGGCAAGCCTAGAGATTTAGATGAAATATTACAGACCCAGTGACACATCGCTGGCTGCTTCGGTATGAGCCACACAAGGGGCTTTGGGTAGTGTAGTTAATGTAGCTAGCTACTGTGCTCACTGACATTTAGCCCCTTTGAAGATCAACGCTGCAAGGACAGTGAAGTGTGCTCTGGTGAGCTTCCAACAGCAAGTGTTTGCAACAGCATATTAATTAACTTCAGTATAAATGACAACTTTTTTCTTTACTTCACTACATGCTAAATCTGACACTTCCCACCCACACACATAAAATAAACAAACCTGCAGAGACATCACTACATTTTGAAGAACCTACATCTTGTCTGTGCAACTAAAAACTCTTTATTAAAGGTTAATACACTTAAAAGGATCCAGAGAACCCTCTAATCGGAGGGTGCATTCATTCAAGGTGCATTTATTGCTGAAGAAGGTGTTTAATTGATTGTGCTCAACTACATTTACATTTACATTTACGGCATTTGGATGACGCTCTTATCCAGAGCAACGTAGATCAGGTAAGAAACAGTCGTGGAAAAACAGCCTAAATCCATGTCAACTATTTAACCAAGATACTGCAGTCAAAGCATCTGTACAACAACTGTCAAATAATAATTAGCCAACACCTAACCAACAATACATAAGCCATAGAGAAGAACGTAAGTTGTAGAGTAGTCAAGGGAAAGGAACGACTGTGAGTCATGTCATAAGGTAACTATTCCCAATGTAATGCATTGGCTATAAGGGTATATTGGGAAGTGGAACTGTCTTCTCCGCACTGATGGGGCACCACTAAAGACCTTTGGGATGCATTGGAGTAGTTTGTTTGTGATCACAAGAACCAATCATCCAACGTCAATGCCTGGCCTCACTAAAGCTCTTGAGGTTGAATCCAATCAAATCCTCAAAACAATGTTCCTGCAGCAGTGACGACAAACTCTCTAGCAATTCTCTTGATTTCAGAAGAAATTATTAATGAGTAGCTGTCTTTCACGATAATATGATAGAAAAACCAGAACTTGTGATACAAATGGATTTTTTAGTGAAAAGGCATTTTTCATCTCATATCATTTTCTATATATTAAAGAAACTTTGGGCACTTACATTCTTAACTGTTTCCTTATTTGTGTATTACCCTCTGATGTTTTTTTCTTTTTGACAGGGTTTGTTAAAGTGTGTGACGTAGCTGGCAGTGACTTGACCTTAATGTAGCTTTACAGGCGTAGACTACCTAAGCACTGATGTACATCACTCTGGATTAGAGCATCTGCTAAATGCTGTAAACAGGAACATAAACAAGCTATTATCCTTAAAGCGGCATCTCCAGGGCTAGACGGAGTAGAAATCTTCCTTAGCCCCTAGCCACGTCTGTATTCAGTAGGAGGAGCAGTGATGAAGATCTTGGCAGCAATAAATGGGTCAAACAGACACAAAGAGCAATATTTATTGCCTGCACTAAATGTGCTTGAACAGTCAATGAATTCACATCTTCAGATTATCACATCATACGATTGTCCTCTAGGATAAAAGAGTTTTTTTAAACTATCATTTATTTATGTTTTTTTTTAATTAGATTCTCAAACACATGCACAAATACCAAACACACAGTTGTGCCCATGGGTACACACACAGCCGGAGTGGTTGATACTCCAGGCTGAACGCATGAATCACTCTGCTGGTGTAATTAATCTCTGCATTGTGCCTAATTGGTTGGCGTGCTCGTTAAGCATGAATGGAGGGCGAGCCATTATCAGATAGCGTTGGGACTCGAGTGTAAATAAGTTCTCTCAGATCCACTCTAATTGTTCCAGAAATTACTCGATTGTTTTTTTATCTTTGTGTACTTTACTGCTGTATTCCACCAAATATCACGTTTGAAATTCCAACCATATCATGTTTAACACAAAGAGAAATCAAATCCACTATTTTCTCAATTGATTTTGCATTTCTAAGGTCAATCCTGTAAAAGTAGTTTAGAGAAATATCTCAGCACCACCCGCATCCCATAACCACCAATGCATGATTCTGCTTCTTAAAAACTGCAAAACAATTAGCTAAAACCCCCAACCATGTGTTGGCTCACAGTTCACATCCCCACTTTAATGGTCTAGTGGTTAGGGAGTTGCCCCTGCAATCAAAAAGCCGTGGGTTCGAATCCAGGACTGTTAGTGACACCACCCTGAGGTACCCTTGAGCAAGGTGCCAGCCCCAAACACTGCTCCCTGGGCGCTAGGTTAAATGCAGAGAAAGAATGTTGTGCTGTAATGTAGACAGTTTAATACCAAGCTTATGATTCAGTTATTCCTCCCAGGACTAATGTTACTTTGCACTACTACACGGCTCACAATGTCTTAAGAAGAATGACTGAATTAGAGTTTAATGATCAAATATAGTTGAAACAAAGCATACTCAGGAGTTTCATAAAGAAATCATGTAAAATGTGCAGAGGCATGATCATAATATTTAAAATTTTGTTGGTATGTGTTTGTATGTTTATACTCATTCACGGAGTTACTGTCCATCCAGTATGAAGGGTAGAGACGTCAGAGTCAGCTTCGGATGCTATTACATTCAACACAGACACTGTCTCTGCCCTGCGCCCACCACCAACATCGGTGCCGGTTTTAGACGAGACCTGGGAAGTATTCCATGAAACAGGATTAAGGGAAAGTTTGGCTAATTTCAAGGGAAAGTAAGTCAGACTTTCCATTAATAGTGTTTCATGGAATACCCCCGGTCGGAACAGTGGTTGGTGGTTTACTTTTTGCGCTATTGTTGTTGTTGTTATATGGCCACCTCCCTCCCTTTATTGAAAACGTGCTCATGTGGACGCGATTACGAAAACGGAAAATCTCCATTTTCAGAAATACCCATGTACGTGTGGACATGGCCTAAATCTGATATTTATGAAATCGTTCAATTGAATGTAACTAAATGCAACATTACTTGGTTGATATTTAATCTGAGCAGACTTGCTTTAAGTGAACTGTATTTGTGTTTTGTGCATGCATTTACATCCCCCTGGACATCCAGTATAAAGAGACAGGGGCAAAACATTTTCTCTGGGAAAAGTGGATGTGAATTCTGAGAGAATGGATGGCAGCATCAGAGTGAAGGGATCAGACCATCCCTCAGCCCAAATACAGTCCAGTAGAAATGTCATGTTATTCCCTCTAGACTTCATCTAGAACTTCTGTTACCACTAATATTGATCACATTTTGTTAGAATTTCAACCATTTCTTTGATACAATGGGAGATTTGTTTTCAAGAGAAACTACTGAAAAGACTTAACAAGCACACTCTGGAAAAAGGAGAAATGTGAGTCCCACATGGGGTTTATTATAGTACTTCCAGTGAACATTCTAAGAGAAGTCAGAAGGGAAATATCTTGTTTTCTTTTCTCCTGCAGTGTAACAGTCTGCAATAGCGCATGCATTTTATTTGAGGTGCACTTCAATTTACTCTACAGCTGGAGAAATACAGGTATTAACCCTTTCATGCATGAATTATTAAATCACTGAGGTGGATTTTTCCCCCATGTTTTTTTTACCCACAAACAAGACTTAAGACATTTTTTTTTATTATTTATTTTGACAAAGATACACAACTGTCCACTGTAGTGGACACCGCTCATGAATGGGTTAAAAATTCCCTATTTTACAATTCAAGGAATGTCACAATTATTTTTTTAAAAATTATTCATAAAGTCTCTGTAAAAGCTATTGTAGGCCATCTGTCAACAATATTAAACAATACTTTTGAATCTGGCCTTATCTAATGTTTATATTAGCATTTTGAAATTTACAAAGGAAATACCCCATTTGCATATTTGGACATAAAATATTTTAAAAATCTTGTAACACAAAACTAAATGTATCATGATTTAGGCAAATAGTTGGGCAAATTTCATGCTGATATCTGTTAGATCAAAATGTTACCCTATTTTACCCAATTTTCGCCTGTAATGTCCCGTCATAATGTCATAATATAACATACATATTATAATATATTGCATATTTACAATTCACAAATTTGTTTTTAATAATATTTAGATAATATATACCTCATACCATCAGTAATTATGGCTAATTTAGCTAATTCTTACATAGTGTCTGTATAATCAAAATATGACCATTGGTGCATGACGTCCGCTACAGAGGACAGTTACATTTGGACACAGAGAAAAAAAAGTTCATAAACAATACTGATTAAACTTTGATAAAAGTATTCTTTGGTACATACTTAACTAGAAAATATTTTTTTACCTGCATATTTCTTTCAGAATAAAAGGACCTGACAGATATCCCAGAGGCCTCATGTTATGATTACTGATAAAGAGAATCATTATACATGCAATACAGGGTGGATTTAGAAGACACTCCCCTGGTGGTTTGGAGTATATATTGCAAACCTTGTGTTTTTAAATGGGGTTTGAATATGTGCATGAAAGGGTAAATACAGTTGTCCCAGTGTTTTGATTTAAAGCTTTCAAAGAATAAAATGTGCTACATCAACAGCAAAGCAAATAAAAAATTAACAGAAAATGTGTTAATATGAGACCTTTTACTCTTTAGCAAACTTACATCCACATATTTTAAAGAGTATTTTGGCATATCTAATGAAATAAATTTGATGAGAACTGAACAGAATCGGTCCAACTGTCCAGAAACTGTCCAGTTAATGAAAGTAACATTAAATTATGATGGGAATTTAGAGTACTGTGTAGAACTAAGACTTTTTTGTTTGTTTGTTTGTTTACTTTTTCTTTCAAAATTGCTGAAATGCTGAAAAAGTAGGAAACGTAAAAACAGAAAATGACACAAAAACTCCAAATGATTTGATCGAATTCATCTGTATTTGATTTGTCTATTATTTTTTGCAGTCCGCTGCCATTTTTCCAATCATCACCCCAACTGGTTTCAGTGGTGTTGTCCCATTAAATCCTGCTCCCAAACCCTCACATTTTGGTACTCTTCAAAAAGACATTCACGCAAACGACTACCCACTCACACCTCAGCTGCCTTATATATCTAAATGACCAACGGAGAGATTTCTTCAGATATTAGAGAGAATGATTCAGTTGTATAAGCAATAAATGGAGAGTCGAAGGAAAGTAAGCGGAAAAATGAGTTTCCAAAAATGAAGTTAAATTAAAAGATTAATTAGGTTAAATGTCTATATATTTTGTATAACAATGTCCCACCATCCACAGATAGAAAACTTCTTCTTTTCAAAGAATGTTTTTAAATAATCAGTTTTATAAACAGCAAATGCAAGTGGGAAGAGTTATTTTGAAAATAAATTTAACACAATGTGAATGTTTAGTCCAACTCAAGATCTTTCCTAAACCCTTCCATTTAGCCATAAAGCATGTAGGAACCTTTACACCATTTCTCAAAGGCCCTAAGATGATCCAAATATTTGTTTCAACCCAACTTGCAGGACAATCGATAGGTCAAAAAACTGATTCACTGCTCTATCCCAAATAGGCGTCTTTTGGCTCATTAGGAAGAGCCGAAGCCAAGCTTTGGGCTGTGTTATAATACTTTCCTCTGCTCACAGTATGTTAATTTTTTTTTCTGCAGTGAAAGTGAGTTTATTCATATTTTTTTTTGTATTTTTCAAGCTGGCAAACCTTTCTACCATGAACTCCTCAGAGGCCCTGAAATGATTGACAGGTAACAGAAAGCTATTAGCCTGGTGTGTTGTATCACAAAAACACTCCCCAGCTCCGAATGAAAACAAATTACCACCGAAATTAATATGAATGTCTGTCAAAGGGGACTCTGAAGGAAGAAGTTAGCAATGTTTAGAGAAAAGCTGAGAAAAAGATGGGAAGGGCAAATCTAAAAGTGAGTGAGTGAACGGAAATTGTGTGTGGGGTACGGAGACATCTGAATATAGATAAAAAGATAGATTGCTGTGGAAATGCAGCTAGCAAAACACGAAAGCATCAGCCGGTATCAAAAGCTTTTTCTTTTCTCTGCCGTATCTAGTTCTGTCCATCAAATTTTAGAACCGTACACGCCTACACTCGTTTCTCTCCGAACTCTGTTTTCTCCGAGCGTTACTTAATTAAGAGATTCCGGAGCTGGCGGGCTTCAAAGGTGGAATGCACTTTGTGGTAGGTTTCTCATTGTTTTGTAGAGCTGTTGATTACACAATTTCCTCTTTGTTATTAGATTTATCTGAACTTCTATTTTAAGCAAACAAACTCTGGGAGTTAAGAAAGACCTTGACAAGAATCTCACAATCAGCGCTATGATGTTGACGGCCTTTTCTACAAAGTAACCACACATGTTCCAGATAATCTGTAGATACATGCAGTTGAAAGGAATCAAATATCAGCTAAAAACATTCTTCACTTTTGCAAATAATGAGGATGCTCATGGTTGAAGACATATGGATGTTGTTGATTTTTCTGTTTCTTCGGGAATGCCCACAACCACAAGTGAAGCAGGTGGTGTTATTATTTCCGCAGATGTTTGAGGTAGATGTGTGAGGAGGAAAGCGGTGGCCTCTCTGCAGGTAAGTGCTATACAACCTCTGTTTTAATCCTGATGTAGAGGAATGTCACTGTCACGCCTGCACTGCTCACCAGGAGTGTTAGGAATGCACATTTATTTATAGGAGGTTATTTTACACATCTATCTCTCTCAGTATTTCTGGAAAGCTGAAAACTCACAGAACAGACACAAAGGAAGATGTCTTCTAGCAAAGACACAGGCAGAGAGAGAGAGAGAATGACAATAGCATTTGAACATGTGAGAGTAATCTAACCTGGAGGTTGTATAGTCTTTCCATTCAGCGATCTGTGAAGACAATGCATCACTGTTTTCTCTTTATTTAGCATACGTTACACACTCTCTCTCTCTCTCTCTCTCTCTCTCTCTCTCTCTCTCTCTCTCTCTTTCTAATCCCCAGAATAAAATGGCATATGGAAACATAATTATGATATTCATTTGATAAGGCATCAGTATCTTTTTGGTTTTAAAGTGGTAGAGTTATTTTATACGGTAAACTTTTAAGCCATCTGGTCCTTATTAATAAAACAAATACAAATGCACTGATGTTTATTAAGTGAAACTACAGAGAGCAAGAGAGATTGAGAGAGAGAGAGAGAGAGAGAGAGAGTGAGAAGACACCTGTTTTTGTGTATTTAAGTGAGATGAATTGACAGAGTTTTGAAGAAAATTCCTAAAAGGAGTCCTGATTCCAGACTGGTCTTGGTGGTCCATCTTTCCAATCATCCTGATTTTGACTAGAACAATTTTGAACACTAGAACAAAAAAAGTAATTATAAATCGCTTTCATAGTATTTTGTGCACTTTTGTAGTAAACAATTTGCTTGCTATTCTCAGGATGAGTACACTCTGTGTTAGAAAAGCTGCACTTACATTATATGGACAAAAGTATTGGGTCACACCTCTGAAAAGGCTTTGGGTTAGACCCCTTACTTCCAGTAAAAGGCTTAATGCTCTTAATGCTTCAGCATAACAAGACATTTTTATTACAATGCCATGCTTCTAACCTTCTAACAGTGTTTGGGGAAAAACCTTTTCTATTACAGCATGACTGTACCCCAGTGCACAAAGCAAGTTCCATTACGAAATGATTGGATGAGTTCAGTGTGGAAGACAGAGCCATGATCTCAACCCCATCCTACACCAGGTCTTGTCCAGCATCAGTGCCTGACCTCATAAATGAATGGGCACAAATTCCCAAAGAAGGTCAAAAATCTTGTGGAAAGCCTTCCAAAAAGAGTAGAAGCTGTTCTAGTTGGAACAGGGGAAACAACTCCATATTATAGTCTATGTATTCAAACGTAATGTCATTAAAGTCCCTGTTGGCGTAATTTGTCCATACTGTGTATTTTTACCTGAATATTCTAACCAGAAAAAAATGTCCAATCCAACAGATTGTACTTAAAAGCTCTCTTTTGTGATAAAGTAGTAATTCCTAATTCAAAGCCTAAGTATATGCATCATCAGTTTGTGCTGAATAACACAGTCTTGCAATATAAAGTAGCCATTAACCACACAACATTTCCATAATCTGAACACAGAATGCAGCATTACTGGTGTAAATTATGCAACACCTCATAAGTTACTACCATAATGCCTTTGATAGCACAGACTTTGCAGTTTTGGTGGGCTGCAAGTGGTTAGCACTGATCAGTGTTAGCATTACTCTGACTGCTCTGTGGCTGATTCTTGGTGTCTGTCATGAATTGGAACAGTTATAATGTATATGTTGTATAGTTTTGTCGAGCAGCAACATTTAAAATGTTAAACTTTAAAGCCCATGTATTGATTTTTCCTGTCATTACTGAGAAGCACGTTTCTATTTGTTCATTCATGAAACATAAAGGACAGCTGGCTTGTAAAAAAGATGGAAAAAGAGCCAACATGCTTATTTGATTGACAAGCAGGTAAACTCATAATAACCATTTGAGGCACCAAGATGAGGAATGAACATTTCAAAATGGACATATATAATAATAAGCAAACTATTTCACTTTCAGACTGTGGTAATCTTTGCATAGACAGACCAATAGACAAGCTGTTCTAATATTGGCTGGTCAGCTGTGGTCATGTGTTGAGTACCTTTGCAACTTAAAAAAACACAAAGTGTGTGGCACAAGGACGAAGAGTGGGCGTCAGTTGCGATGTGCATTGCCCCACAGACAGAAACCGCAACAAGCAGTTTTGAGTCATCTGAATGCCCCTTTACGAATCTGTTAGTGACGGGGCCAATGGGCGCAAACCAGGGACTCAACCTGGGCATGGCACCAGCCTGCCACAGGGCGCACACACCATTCACACACACACACACTCACACCTACAGTCAATTTAGAAACCCCAGTTCACCTAACACGCATGTTTTTGGACTGAAGACCCCGAAGGAAACCTATTTCACCATGAAGAGAACATGCAAACTCCACACACACAAGGCCAAGACCCTGATTAGAACCCTCAGTCCTGGAAGTGTGAAGCTCAACACTACCCACGGCAGCACTGTGGGGCCTCAATTCAAATACAGTTTAAAATATTAAAACAGATTCAGTATTTTTCCTGTAGTAAAATGCAAAGTTGACGTTGTGTATAAAAGACTGATAACCAATGACATCCAGGCTAAAGGGCTGAAGTTGTGAGTGTGTGTACAGAACAAGTCACAAAAGCCAACGTTTGGATAAAGGATAAAAAATGGTGGCAAAATATTCTAGGCAGTTTCTCAGCCGTATTAGGTTGTTTCTATTGAGTTTCTAGGTTGTTTCTAGGCAGCAGGCCTATTTAAATATTACTTCCAGTTATTATTATGGGACTCCCAAAAAAGCAACTGCTTTTTCCCACCTAGCACAGCGCCTTGCTATTGTTTCCTATATGTGGTTTTGTGAAAAGCTGTCGTCCTAAAGATTCCAAGTCAAGACCGTGCTACTCCAGTTGTGTTTTGTTCTGCTAGGAAACCAGAAAATGTTCAGGGGCATAGATCAGCTTTTAGTGTGCCTGATTTTTTTTTTTTTTTTTAAGCTCTTATGATCATGTCTTTGCTCTTCTCATGTTATGAGTTCAGACACAGAATGGCATGAGATTAATAAACAGTTGAGCATACTTGGCGCATTTGAGTGATAGCCTCCCCTGCTCTCAGCACGAGCCATCAATCAAAATGTGTCAGTAATGGCGTCAGCACACTCTTCAACACACACACACACACACAGTGTGGGAGACATCCTGACACAGGAAACGGCTGAGCGTGTTAAAGCAAATCTTAGTACTTTCAGCTCGGATTAAAGCTGCATTATTTGACTTCAGCATCTGTGGTTCCATAAAATAGGTTTTGATCCAAATTACGCCAGAAACTCATCATTTTCTAGTAAGTGCATACATCTACTTTTTTGCCATACATACATTTTCCCACCATATGTCACTTGATTGCCCGAATTATTAGGTCATTAACCCTCTAAGGAGTGAGTTCTTTATAACAGTGTCAGGCCCTGGAGAGTACATTTTTCTTCTGTTCCAAACAAAATTATAAAGATTCGCTGAAATAAAAAATGGATATACCAAATTTGTGCCTACATTTTCATGGGTGCATTTTCCAAGTATTTTGCAACAGATATACTTAATTACAAAGAATATGCTAGGAGCTCCGGTTGAATGATGCATGGCTTGTGGCATATTTTAGACACAAAAGTCAGTCTGAAGACCTGCTACAAATCACTACACCATCAACTGCAAAAACGCAGCAAACCGTTTTTTCAACAACAAAAAAGTTCTGAGCGCTTTTTTAGTTTCTCTACCGGCACCGTCTCCATTTTTTCTTGTTGTTGTTGTTAATGCTATGGAAACGACAGGTCTTGCTACTCACTTACAAAGAATATGCTTAATATGTTGTTGCTGATAGACCCGTAGCTTATAGGTTTGTGTTGACAATGTGGAGATAAATGGGTGGAAGCCTATGTAGCCATCTTGATTAGCATTGTCAAGCCTACCAGAGCGTTTGCGATGAGAACAGTTTTTTTTCTTTGATATTCATCCTTTTTCTTTATTGTGGTACTTGTACTCTGTATTATATATCAGGCTTCTCATGCATTTAGTATGTCTGCAGATGATCTATATATGGAGATTATATACATTCATTTTCCCGCCATGTGTCACTTGATCGCCTGAATTATGAGGTGAAAATACCAATTTGGTGCCAACATTTTTGGGGGTGCATTTACCAACTACTGCGGAACAGACATGTGTATATTTATATCTTAGTGGTGGGTATAGATTGATTTTTTAAATCTAGATTAATCTCAGTGTAGTCTTGGAATTAATCTAGATTAAAATGGCTCATTTAAGGTCTGAAGGCTCCCCCCCAAAAAAAAGATCCCAATGCCTATTTTTACAGTGTAAACCATAAATGCCTCCAAATTTTCTCCCAGATCACTTTAATTTCAATTTGAACTCAGTTTAATACATTTCCCTTAAAGAAAATATAAATATAAACCCGAGGTTTAAATACGGAAAAGTCAGGATCGAGAGATACAATATAGGGTGAAGGTAGCTCAGTGGGTAGCATACTTGCCTCCATCACTTGCCTCCGTCTTGCTCCAGGGAGACTGTCCTCTGTAGTTAGAGAATGGAAGTTGCTTTGGATAAAAGCGTCTGATAAATGTAAATGTTATATGAAAATATGTATTCAGTTTTAACCTTAAACTTTATTTTAGTTTATGAATATTTGTAATGTTGTGAATATGTTTATTCAGCTCACTATTCCAGCTGTAGAGGTTTGTGAAAGTTCCTGATGTATGGTTTGTTATGTGTGTGATCTTTGGCATCTTAATATCAGTAAATATGTTGCTCACAGATAATGGAAGTTTTAAGTGTGTGGATAATTTAACCCATTTCAGATTATATTCATTGAACACTGAGTTGACAAAAGCTGTGCAATTCTTTTCAGTTCATTTGGAAAGTGTGTCTTATGGCAGAAAGATCTGTGGGGATAGCTGGTGCATTCTAATACCTAAGCCTCTAACCCTTAACAACTCCCTATTTTCTAACTTTCTAATTGCATTCAGGATCCCAGGGTCCAGCCTGAGCTCATCACATATTTGTGGTCGTACTCCTCAAGGGGTTATATATAGAGAGAAAATGCAAGACCTGGTTTGACCACCAAAACTGTCAACATCAGATAGATGGCACTTTCATCTTTCAGCTTTGAGAGACAGGGGGGAATCAAGCTCTATGCTTCAGATCTGAAAAAATCCACAGGTGTTTCTCTCCATCCTTCCAATGTGAGAAGACTCAAGGCTGTGAAGCTGAAAGGATGTTGCTCTTCAAAAGCCGTTACTGAAAAAAGGAAACGGACAAAAAAAGAGAGGAACATTTGCACTAGAGCACTCAAACTGAACAGCACAGATGTGGAAATGGATTTTATTTACTGATAAGAATAACTCTATAATTGGGATTACTTTAAAAAAAATGCAACCAGCTTCTAAAACGTCTAAGATTTACAAGAAGCATAAACAGATATCTCTGTAGATTTCTTCAGAAAAACAGAAATCAAGTTTCCTGCAAAGAACGGAAGCAGCAATCAAAGCATTGAAAACACAAAGTGCTAAAAGCATTATATTTTATTAGATATATATATTTTAATATATTAATATATTATTATTAGGGCTGGGAAGTTAACGTGTTAATTAGATTCATTAATCACAGAAAAAAATAACTTGTTAATATTTTTAACGCAATTAACGCATATAGACACGTGACGTTACACTTTGTAGAACTGCAGCCAGATACTCTTGG
>JBBPDH010000151.1:9220478-9240290 GCA_037974565.1 Clupeocharax schoutedeni
ATATATATATATATATATACACACACACACACACACACACACACACACACACACACACACACACACACACAGACACAAAGTTAGGCATAACATCTTAAGGAAGCATGGCAGAAAGCGAAGCCCTCTTGCTGGAAGTCAAGAGAGAGGAACTGCATATCAAGAAGAGGAACATGATTAAGACATTAGAAACCTGCTTTTGGCTAGAGAAGAATGAAATTAAAGTGGACAAACCAAACACTGCAAAGCACTATTGACTGTTAGACAAGATTGAAAACAATGCAGTGTTTTCAGTTTAATACAACTATTTAAGGAAAACAGAAAATCTGAGTTGAGAAAGCCGTCTCAAGCTCTTTGAAAAGGCCTCATTCAATTTCCCTCTTGGAAATGCTGATGTGCATTTATTAAAAAGAAATCATTTTAAAAACGCTGATGTCATACAGAAACAGATTTGAGACACATAACAAAAAGACTTAATTACTGCATAGACTTTAGAAAAGCCAAAGACTGAGGAACAAGGACCAAAAAAGTGATTACCCAAGGACAGAAGACTGAACACATCCCAATCGTTCTCTGTAAATCTACAAAAGCCAGTGTAATGGGCCTTAAACAGGAGATTTTTCTAGTTTTTAAACTATTAATCTATGAGCATCTCTTATTTGCTACTATTACAAAGAAAGACTGCAGATGTGTTGAGCCTGTGATTGGCGAACATGTCCATTGAAAGCAACAGACTCTAAAGCAATTAGATTATATTAAGGAAGAGGAACGGCCAGGGAACTTAAAAGGGATATGAATGTGAGTAAAATGACTCATGAATCTGAAACTTCAACACAATGAACTTCTACATAAACGTCCTCTAATTGCAGTCTCTGTGCTACAGTGACCTTTGAATGGTTGGTTCGAGAAACCAGATGGTCAAATATGACAACCTAAGATAAGTTCTTTAAATCAAAGAACATCAGGTGACATCATTTATCTTCATTAAAAATCATAAATGTGACACTCTCTGTTCATCCACACAATGAGTCATTTACCTCAGTATCTTTGTACAGCACAAACTCAGACATTCAAGGCTGCCGCCACCACCACCCTGACAGACGAGTAGAAAGAACTAGGAGAGAATTAGCTACAGATCTGCTACGGAGAGAAACAGGAAGAGATGAGGAGTGGGAGACTGGAGCTGAAGGAGAAAAAAAAAACAAAAAAAAAAAAAACACGGTTCCCCTTTCCCCCCAGCGCAGGCTGAAGTGAGTACCTGTGTAGTATTTGGAGGAGCTGAGCTGGGTGAGCGTTTCTCTCCAGTTAGAGTACCAGGGAACGCTCGCTTTGACCGAACGGTCTGGGAGAGGGGAAAAAGAGGCAGAAAGCCAGAGAGTCCAGTTAGAGAATGGTCAGGACACCAACAGGACAACACCACCCCTCTAAACCTTCCCAAACTCAGGAGGCTCCAAGCCAGCCTGATCAATGTTGAGTAGAGGACACTACACTTTGATCTAGAAGAGGCATACAGTCTCTTAACTACACAACTACAATACTTAATCTACACAAGCTGGAACCAAAACATCACACATATTATGGTAAAAAAAAAACAAGTTAATGTTTTATGTGGCATTTTAAGGAATGTCCAGCAAAGTTACAATTTTTAAGGGTTTCTTTTCAGGACAGCGATGATATGTTGTCTCACATGTTGCAAATGTCTGTGTCTAAGCTAAACCTGAGCTTGAAACTGAAAGTAAACTAGAGTTAGAGGTGTGCCGTGTGAATGAGAAATGCTATTCCAAAACGACTTTCAGAAAGTTGAATGAAATATAAAGTATCTGCATTTTCATAATTATTTGGCAAAAAAGTAAAAAACCTCTTAAATGAATGTCCATCCCATGCTTTATTTTTTTTTAGTGTGTTATCGGAGCATTTCCAGATCTTTCATGCAGCTGTGTTAAGAGACAATATAAATTCTAATATTTTTTATTTAACATGGACAGTTAAAACTGCTACTTGCACAAGCACTGAAAACTCAGGCTACTGACCTGTGTGTGCCCTCTTGAGAGTGCCATTAGCTGGCTTTGTTCACTTTCATTTCTTTCCCCATGCTTTTATTCTTACAACTGACTGCAATGCCAATTCAACACACGCAATCAGTCAAAACACTGACAAAACCCAACAAGAGCCAACAAACTACAGCTACTAATGGTCTGGCAATGTCCAACAGCCAACACTTGGGTTGGTGCCTCAGACCTGCAATCATATATACAGTATTAAAGTTGATCCTGAAAACCTAGTTGGAACTTACTTTAAAACCTCCCCATAATGCTCTACAATATAGTACACATGGCCATTCGAACAGATTCTGTCGGAAGTATTAGAGGTACATTGCAGGCCAGAAGTTTGGGCCCAACCTTCAGATTTAAAATAAATAAATCAAATTATATCCTGAAATGGATGCGAATGCTTATGTATGACTTTTTTTTAATCAAATTAACCAGCCCTTGCATTTAGCATAGATTCACCACATCCTTTCCAGCAATCTTTGGAAATAACTTGTCCTAACCCTCCCAGCACTTTTTAAAGCACACAAACAGTTCGGCCTCATTCGCTGGACGCCATGCAGGCTCAGACAATCTGGAGACTGGGGAAGCCAAGACACATTTCGCTTTTCAGTGGACTGGATATAATTTTGGTACAATTCTCATTGTACGGTTTGAAAATCAAATTTTGTTTCATGACACATAAACCAATAGGAACTGTGCGAGGTTGAAGAACATGGATTCTATGGTCCAACACACAGTGAATTACAATGGACTAAAGACAGAGCTGATACTTTATAGTTAAATAATCTGTTACTATAGACTATAAAAACGTTTAAAATACTTCCAATAATCAACAAACAAATACATTCCACAAACTTCTTACTGTGGTTGGCCCCACCCTGCAGCTGGAAATACTAATTATGGGATGTCAGGGAAATGTATTAAAATCAAATGGTTATCAAAAAATATAAACCAAACTACATAATACATAAACCATCAACTGGCTCCAAAACAATACATTTTCACAAACACTAACTGAAGTCTAGGACCAACACTTATCTTCCGATTAGGAAAAACTAAATGTGCACAATGAACACGCCCCTATAGGAAACGAGTGTTCAAACATCTCTAAAACCGTGGCTTTATATTAACTTGGGAACATTTTTCCCATGAATGAGTGTTTTTTGTATCATTTGTACAGGTTCATTTATCATGGAATGCTGTCACAAAGTAATGGGTAGACTGCATTTTCAAATAATGAGTGGGGAAAACTTAATTGAAACACCAGGGTTCTGTATGACAGACAAGACCTGGCCAGATATAAGTGAGGACAGGCTTCAGGAGTAAATTGATTTGAGAGCTGTGGCTGTCCTGGAGCTGAAAATGACTCTGGCCTGAGCTTTAGGACTCCTACCACATCAATCACATCAACCTAAGGGCAGGTATGGTACCTTGCTGCACCGGAGTGCAGTCTTAAAACAGGGAATTTACATGGAGAGGAATGGGTTTAGAGAACTGGGGGCCAGGTCACTGCTAGTCTCAAAGTCTCATACACTCAAAAATACTCTTAAGGTTAATGGGCCCATAGCATGCACTACCGAATTTGTTTTGCTTTTGTTGGAACAGCTGGATGCAGTATATAAACAGGAACATGTGTTAAAAGTAAAACATACACACACGCGTGAGGAAAGTGTATGTGCGACAATGAGCTCTTACCAGAATGTCATCCATGTGGAAAATAAATGGAGAAAACAAAGACAAGTGAGATAAGGAAAAAACAAAAAAGACGTAACTTTCTCACAGTTTTTTAATGCTTTGCTGACCCCAAGAAAAAAGAAGAGACCCAAAGCTTCTTAATAATACAGCTATAGACTGTCGGTGTCCTTATAACATGCCTGTTCTAAGGAGCCATCGCCAACCAAAGACATTCAAATCCTTGTACTTTCACCATCATCATCATCATCTTAGAATAATTCATAGCTCTTGCAAAATAATAAGCCTTGAGATTCACCACTGAATGATAAGCCTTGAGATTCACCACAACTGCAAACTTTAAAGGCTTAATGTCCCGTCCTTGCATGAAGTAGAAAGAGTCAGCACTTTAAATTTCGTTTCCTGATCTTGCACGGCACCCCCTCCAGCTGTCAGTGTGTGCGAGAGTGTGACTCACCGCTGATGTTGAGGTCGTAGTCTCCAGCAGTGATGACGTTAGCAGGTAGCCCTTCAGGAGGCTGGCAGGAAGACACAGCCTGGCTTAGAAGTTTGCGAACCTCACCAGAGTTGGGTGGTCGGGTGTTCACTCCCGTTACACTGATACGCAGTCCCTTCACCATCACCACCTGGTTATTAGGGTCACGCAGGTGACCTGCAACACAGCAAAACAAGACAGACAAAAGGCTAGAAATGAGAAGAGGCTGAAATATTGGGCTTATTTATCAGAGTTTGCTCTAGACTACCCCACATATTTTGAGGTAAGCGCTACGGTGAGTGGTTGCAGTACCTTGAATTCACACTGAACACATACATTGGTGATGCATAAGACACCATGCATGCCTCCAACTCTGCCATATTACTGGATATCTTTTTTCTTCTTCTCCAAACAGTTTTAGAGCTGGTTAATGCAATGGCTCAAAAAACTGTTAAAAACCTGCTGGGGTCAGGTAAAAGACATCATCTATCCTCCAGGCACTTTTAGAATCAGTGATCACTTATATGAGTAATCTTGTGGTTTTTTTGGATGATAAATCAAGTCATTTGTTGAGTACATTACTACTGTTATTAACAGAACATAAACAGTAGTAATAGCTCAGATCACTAATAGAATATTGTTTGCTTTTGAATGTTTCCATTTTATAGTGAATTCTTCAGTAACTCAGTAGCTGTCACTCTGTTACATGAGCGAGACCCTTTTGAAGTGCTTAATAATAATAATAATAATAATAATAATAATAACTATTATTGTTATTATTATTATTATTATTATTATTATTATAATGTTTGCCATTTATTTTGTTATTAAAATAAGCAAGACTGTGATTTTAATAGATTTCCATGAAGTTTTCACTTCACACACATACAAGGGGGAAAAAACCTGACATGTAAATACAGGCATACTCTTCTGTGTGTGTATGTGCACTCATGAAAGAGCAAAACAAGCGCAAACAAGAGCGGTTTTCACCTGCTAAAAAGAAAATAATGTGATGAGACTTTGCCCTTTCTCTGCTGTCCACTGTTCCAAAACATTCTGAAAAAACCCAATTAGATTAGTCTGAGGAAAACACACAGACAGACATTCTAAGAGAAGGCGTCCTCCATGGGACGAAGTAGGACTTTTCCAGGAAGCGCTATAATAATCACACATATAACCTACTTTGCAGTAATGAAATGAAAAAGTTTCTCATGGAGGGGAGCTGTACAAAGACAAGCACTGGTGTGACAACACTGAAGCGTCAGCACGGACTCAGTGCTTATGACAAGCCGAAGCGACAGCCCTTAACAGAGCAGAGCCTGAGGGAGCCCTGGGTTTAATGTGCTAGCAGCACATGGGAGCAAACTCTCACACACGACCTTTGTATTCTGTAGAGGAACAAAGGCAACAGCACAGGGATTAAATCATGTTTCCTGCTCTGATATTAAACTGATTCAAAAGCCGATTGTAAGTTGCTTTATAATGTGAAACGGTTCATAAACATAGTAATATGACACCCTCCCTTCCTCCAACTTACAAAGTAGGGCTGTATGCTATGGACAGAATATTAGTAGTGTGATTATACAGCAACATATTACAATTGTGCATCAACTTTCTGGAATTATATAGTCAAGGATTCAAATATTCACTGCCCTGTCCACACAGTCCATGTTTGGAAACAAGGCTGCAAAATACAACCAATTTTTAAATCAGTTTTTAAGATGTCACAAAATCCACATATTTTCATAGATGTTCTTATTCAGCCCAGAAGTTTATCCCCACACATTCAAAATGAAGCTCTAAGGAGTGTTTAAGCCCCATGCTATCCATTGACTATGCTGCAATACAGAGCAGATAATCAGAAACCAGATAATTTGCATATATTTTTTTCAAAGGCACAGTAACAGATACAGCCCATTTAATTCTATGGTTTCAAAAATGGCCATAGAATTGTATTATGATGAATTATGAAATCTGTTTTTGTTGCACGAAACCCCACAATCATCAGGAAAAAGCCAATCAGTGCCCTTAAAGTTCAAAGACTGGTTTAGGCCTCGACTCATCAAATTACCCATGTAAAGCTGTGATTGGTCACCCTGTCAGAAACCGTGAAATTGGTTTTAGAGGCTCGTTTGAAAGCTGCAGCCTTTTGTGATATCAGTAATGCAGAGACACTTATACAGATATGATAGACCATAAACTGTGCAGCCCATTATAAATACAAATGTACATAATATTAATCAGCTAAATGCCCACCAGTAGTATAAGAACACATTGAACCTGGTTACAGTAAAGTAGTGCCTCAGTCTTGCATGAAGACAACACAGCACATCACAAAGTGTAAACAGTGAGAAATTGTTCCTCTGCATTTAACCCATTCACCAAGTGAAGCAGTGGGCAGCCAATGACACAGCACCGTGCGTGAAGACGGTACCTTGCTCAAGGATACCTCAATTAGACCACTGACAGTACTGGGATTTAAACCCATAACCCTCTGATCCCAAGGACAGCTCCCTAAGCACTAGACCACTTACTGCCCCACAAATCCTTTATTTAGCATTCAGTGCCAGTATTAGATTAAAAGATGTGCATTTTTAAATGACAGCCTTGTGGGTTATCTTCCTAAAAATATCAGTTCAAAAATGGACTACAGAAATAAAAGAAAAGCGAAATTGAATGTGAAACTGCTTACAGAGCGAAAGAATACACAAATAAATATAATATGCAATACATGTATAAAATTCAATGTCGTTTTACAAGGCTTACTGGTTGTTTTTTCTCAGTGCCCGATGAACTGTGCTCCTTCAGGATTATGTGTTTACTGGTTAAAGAGGGTGTAGCCGGGTGATTAGCTTAGCAGAGCCGGGTTATGTTCTGTCGGTGCGGGGCCTAAGTTGAGTCAGAACCAAAACAAGGAGCCAGTGTGATGATAGAGATCTGGGACATTTGATATGGGTAACCTGACCGCTCGGGTAACCGACCGGCCTTCTGGGCTGAGAGAGAAAGAGAAAGAGAGGGCCCTGGAGGAACTCCTCCTGTCCCTGACCGAGTGAGGCTGTGACACTGGGCGTTAGCAGCCAGCTAACAAGTTTACAGCCAGCTGAGTGTTTTCCTCCAGCCCTCGTCCCTCAACACAACCAGGGGAACGAAGAAAATGGAGAAGAGGGGAGACAGAGCCCTTACCCTCCGAGGTCAGCCGGCAGAAGGGCCGCAGGAGCTCGGGGAAGCTCAGGCCGTTTCTGCGGGTCACTTTCTCCGCCTCTTCGCTGCACAACACGGCCACCATCGGCACGAACGAGTCCTGGATGAACTCCTGCACGGACTGGGCGCACTGGGCCATGGCGCCGCTCAACCGGGCAGTCCGAGCGAGAACCGGGAGTCAGGCGGGTCGGACGGGTTGGTGTCACAGCGCAGAGAGACAGCCGCTCCACACTTTCAAAACACAGTCCCCCTACTGACAGCCCCCGGCAGCCATAACTGCTCCTCCGCTCCTGCTGATAGAGTTAACTCACCAAACACCGCGAGAGTCAGGTGACCGCTGAAGAGCCCACACCGCCCTCCTTCAAAATAAAACTACATAGGACCAGATACTATGATAATAAAACAAAGTAAAAAAAAATACAGAGGACTAGTTACTGTAATAATAAAACAAAGTAAAACTACAGAGGACCAGTTACAACATTAATAAAACAAAGTGAAACTACATAGAACCAGTTACTATAATAATATAACAAAACAAAACTGCAGAGGACCAGCTGCTATAATAATATAACAAAGTAAAACTTCAGAGGAAAAGTTAAAAAAATAATAAAACTATATAAAACTACAGAGCAGCAGTTAAATAATAATAATACAAAACAAAACTACAGAAGACCAGTTACTATAATAATAAAACATAAAGAATACTACAGAAGAACCGGTAAATTATAATAATAAAAAATAAAACTACATAGGACCAGTTACTACATTAATAAAACAAAGTGAAACTACATAGAACCAGTTACTATAATAATATAACAAAACAAAACTGCAGAGGACCAGCTGCTATAATAATATAACAAAGTAAAACTTCAGAGGAAAAGTTAAAAAAATAATAAAACTATATAAAACTACAGAGCAGCAGTTAAATAATAATAATACAAAACAAAACTACAGAAGACCAGTTACTATAATAATAAAACATAAAGAATACTACAGAAGAACCGGTAAATTATAATAATAAAAAATAAAACTACATAGGACCAGTTAAAATAATGATAAAAACAAAGTGAAACTACATAGGGCCAGTTTCAATAATAGTAAAACTAAATAAAAATACAGAGGACTAGTTAAACAATAAAAGTCGTAATAAAACAACTATGCCAGCTTGCAGGTGTGGCAACATACTAGCGCAGAGTGTCTAATGCACAAATATGCTGTGTTTTACTTTATTTTCTAAGTCTGCTGCTACCAGGCTCCTGTGGACACGCCAGTGTGTACATGAATACACACATATCTGTGTAAATAAATGTATATACAAATATATGTATATGTGGGAAATTTGCACTGTTACAACAGCAAAGTGATACAAATAAGAGAAGAAAGTAAGAGGAGCGTAACCAATAGAATAAAAGCTATGCAATACAACAGTGTAATATACAAAGTACACAATAGTAATACAAAAACAATATGTATATATGAGATAAAGTTTCCAAACTTTCGATGGGCAAGACTCCTTTCGTTCTTTCGTTCTTTCTTTCTTTCTTTCTTTTTTTCTCTCCCATCCCCCCCCCCCCCCCCTTTATTTTTCTCTTCAGTTCATAATCTTTTCATAACAATTAGGATTTTGTTTTAATTCAAAATAAATTATAATTTCTGGTCTAACACAGCAAAACACAGTGAAGACATTTGAACTAAAAACAGTTACAACCAAAACTTTGACAGTAGATCTTAATAATTTATTTGCAGCAAATTAACTTTCAAGTTAAACTAGTTCTGTTTATTGCTGTTTTATGGAGAGAATAAAGCATGTCATTCTTACTAGTTACAAAGTCTTCTTGCTAGTTTATAAGAAGAAGGAACTTGCAGTCCTCACAAACAGCTGTGCTAAAAGCTACCAGCACCTGTGCAGTGGGAAACACCCACAGAGGCTTATAAGGTCTTTGGTTTTGCTTTTGATTTAGAACAGATTAGTCAGAAGATGATGAGCTGCACAGCAGAGGAGGAATGCCCGGTGTGTAAGGGCACTGTACAGAATCCGTCAGAACCTTCTTCATGCTGCAGAAAAGTGTAAGTAAAGACTTGGGAAAGAAAATATAAACATATTTCTATCTACAGTATATTTTTTGTGGCATAACTAATTACTGTAATGTTTTGCATGTGCTATGTATGTGTATCTATATTTGTATATTTAATATATACATATAGCATAAGTGTGTATTTTATTGTAACATACCTTTTTTATTATTAAATGTATCGTAAATACGCTAATTTGAGTAGTATGGACAATACTTCTGTTGACTTTTAAATGCCTTATTTAAGTCAATTATATTATTGTTAATATGTCGAAAAAACATGAATCTGTGATAAAAGATGATTTGCAGCAGAAGTAGCTACTAGCCAGCCAGACTACAAAACACACATTCACAGTTAATATGATACAAAAAAAGTTCACCCATCATAATCACATTCCTAACTCTCAACAAACAGACATCTCTTGGACCGACTTCTGGACTTCTGTATGTGATTCTTGAGTATTTAAAGAAGAAATTGCTTTGTTTATGTGGCAGAGCCTGCTGAGGGCATAAGATCAACAGCTTTTCCTGGTAGCCTCAAACTGAAAGTATTTTGACAGGGAAATTCCGTTTCACCAGAGTGTGTCAACAGTGCTGACGTTGAAGTGCTAACCATACAGACCATTTCTTACAGACCTGCCAAATATAGAGGGGAAAGTGTTAAAATTTCCAGTGAAGATTATTTCTTGTCCTGAAGATTTTAGAAGAATATAGCTCTAATTACTTGGACAGATGAATGAATGAATGAAGTTACGATTCGTTGTTTGTGATCTTGCTCTCTCTTTCTCTCTCTCTCTCTCTCTCTCTCTCTCTCTCTCTCTCTTTTTCTCTTTAACCCTTTCTCTAGGTTTTGCCAGTCTTGTTGGAGCCAGGCCACCGGAAGAAGGCGCCACTGTCCCCACTGCAGGACAGCATTACCTGGCCATTATACTTTAACACAAACAGTGTGTATCTTCCTGTCCTTATCTAGACTAGCTTTAGGCCTTTAGGCCTTCTGATCTGGAGAGGTTCCAATTCCAGTCCTAGTTCTATTCCAATTTTGTATGCTTTTCGTTTCAGCAACTATTTAGGTCACATGCTATTTAGGTTTACGCTTGTTTGCTCAGAGATAAGTTCATTTATTTACCACCTGTATGAAAGTATGAAGATGGCATGATAGTTCTATTATTTCTTTCAGTATGTCAGAAATCAAAGGTTTCGCCTGCCAGGAGTTTCTGACAGCGATGACTCTTTTAGATGTGCACGACCTGTGGGCAACAGCATACGAGGGTGAGTGCTGCACCATTTAAATGTCATAGTGCTCTGATTTAAGAACAGAGATTATGGTTTCTCCCTTAAACTGCAAGGACACATAGTCTTAACTTCCAAAAGTTGCATATTAGTTTCATAATTAATGAGTAATTCATAAATAGTCATTTACGTTAACGCCGTTAACGCGGTCCTCACTAGGCAAAATATCACCTTGATATTTTAGTGACATGTCCGGTTCATCCAGGTTTTTGATTATCGGCGTTAACGCGGTTAACGCAAAGATTCCATACGATTAACGGCGTTAAAAAAAATTAATCGTTGCCCACCTCTAATTATAAAGCAACACTAGTTATGTTTTTAGGGAGGTCAAAATTTGAATGACTGACAAATGCCCCTGCCGACAATAGTGAAAAATAGTGTTGAAAATGCTTCTAAAATGTTTAATCTTTTCTTCTGGTTTTGTTATATGCCCTTCCACAGACTCCTAAACCGGCTTAGAGATGCTCGCATGGAGATACAAGAAGTAGAGACGTCTCTTTCTAGCATGACCAATCAGGCAGCTGCAGCCCCAGTGGTGGCTCCTACTCCTCCTGCTTCAGATATACAGAGGATACCAACTCCCAGACCACGGGTTCGAGCCCGAGTCCAAACCAGTATATTGGTCAACACTGCACCTCCAGTTCCTCCTGTCTTTAACCCATTTGTCAATGTCCAAGCAGCCCCTGCTGCACCAGTTATCTTGCCCCAACCTCCATTGATTGCTCAAGCAAACCCCACCCCTCACATTATGCCAGACTCTTCATCTGATGAGCTTGATGAAATGTGAGTTCACTGCAGCTTTTTAGTGCCTGTAATAACCAGTTACACTAAAGCATATCAGTGTATTTGAAATAACATTCCAGCATTTTAACCGATACATGTGCAGCACACAGCCCAAATATTTTACAACATATTTCACTTCACTTAAGGGGCCAAGGGGAAGACAAAATTCCCTAATTTTACTTTGTAAACACCATAGTCTCAAATGTACCATTCTCTCTTCACTCTATATGGTCCATATGAGGACACTAATGTACAAAAATGCCCTGTTTTGAATTCGCTGTGTAGATAGAGATCAGGTTGAAAAAGAATTGTTCATGTTACAATAAGAACTGTTTCACCTACAGGGCTTGGCACACTGAAATTGCTCTCATGGAAAATGCACAGGGACAAACTTCAAGGTAAAGAGGTGTCCCCATACCCACAAAAGGACAGATTTTTGATAACAGCAAGTGCCATTTTTTTGTTTAACACTTCCAGCTAATTCTTCTTTCTCTCTTTCTCCCAGCTCCGGTCCGAGAACATTCAGTTGTCCATACTGCCAGCAGGGTGGACTGGATGATCTAGCTCTGCGAAACCACTGCATTGCCAAACATCTCAATGACACCAGGCGTGTGGTCAGTGACAGTTAATAAGATCAATTATGGAATACTATTAAATCACTATTAGAATAAGGTTATTGTATCTTGTAACTAAAACAAAGCAACTTCACAGCAGTTTACAAAACTTTACAAAAAAACATAGCTTACAATGTACCTTCATGTGACAAGCTGTTGTTCTCAGTCATTGTGGACCTTTACCACATTCATCATGCCTTCTTGATAGTGCCAATGGCATCTGGTACACTATATGGACAAAAATATTGGGACACATGACCATTACACCAACAGAGGCTTTAGTGACATTGCAGTCAAATACATAGACTTTAAAAGGGCATACCTGGACCGGTGGGCCGGTGGTAAATTTGGGCTGGCGCTGATTCCCATCATGCACCAATGTTTGAAACACCTGAATTCCATTATTTACTTTTGTGCATATAGCGTATTTACAAATGATGTAAAAACTGAAAAGGGGGTTACAAGGTTTTATTCTGATAACATCAATAACTTATGTTCTCCTCATAACATGGCGATTGTCATGGCAGAAATGTACCTAGTATAAGGCAGCAGAGGTGTAAACTTGTTGTCTGGCTCTCTCTAGGTGTGTCCCGTGTGTGTCTCACTGCCTCATGGTGACCCCATGTACCACAGCAGGGACTTCATTGGTCATCTCAACCTGCGCCACCGCTACTACATTCAGAATGTAACTGTAAGTTACTTAGTCAAATTCCTGCCCCGAAGCTTGCACACACATAATCATAAAAGTGCACATGCATGCAGGTTGTATACTAACAGTGTCCAATGGTTTCTCTGTTTGACAGAACATCTACCAGAGTGACGAAGTCAACTTACAGGCCACTATTCTGATGTCACTGACAAACTCCACTTAGACTGTAGTCTTATCCAAAACTAGAGAATGGTTGGAAAATTTTCAAGTGACTGTACTTCATTACTATCCAATAATGGCACTTTACTCATATATTTCTGAAAGTAAATCCTTACATTCTTGCTCAGTTTGATTTTCACTGTCAAAGTACTACAAATCCTCAGTGTGGTGGAAGCGAAAAAGAGGTTGCTGTGTTCTCCTGCCAATCAGCTAAGTTCTAGCATTTTATTTCTTTATTTTCTTAAAACATATAAGCAGATTCCAATCTCAACAGAACTGCATACAGCAGTTATATTTTGTGCTTGTGTGTCATGTGAATGCAGGCTCTAAAAGATTGGAATCTATGTAGGAAGTACTGCCTTAGACCAGTCCGCTTGTTGTCAGTGTGCACACCAGGCATTTGTAGTCCTGAACAATCTCCACATCCACTCCCCTAAAGGAGATTGTGACCATTTTAAGTCCATCAGTTCTTTGGGCTTGTTGATGTTGAGCTGCAGCTCATTCAGTTCACACCTGTCGACAAAATTATTCTGTATTCCAAGTCGTCCCCACCCCTTATACTTCCGACTATTGCTGAGTCATCAATACTGTTTCTGCCGATAGTGGCCCGCTGTGTTGTACTGGAAGTCAGATGTGTACAGGGTGAAAAGAGCTGTAGCTGCATATATATATATATGAGAGAGAGAGAGAGAGAGAGAGAGAGAGAGGTTAATTTCACTGTAATCTTGTAAATAGTCTAGATTAATCTAGATTAAAATAGATCATTTGAATTCTGCCGAAGGCATCCAGAATATGTGTGCTACCCAAATAATGACTAAAAGTAAGTCTTTGAAAACGGGTTTCTCAGCTCGTCCAGTAAACTAATTCCACATTGCACAAGGTGCAAACAACCTTAGTCTTATCGAGGTTTCCATTGGGAAGGTTCTAAAAAAAACATTTTCTCTGAAGCTGCATCCATGTTAACACGTCACGTTTGATGTGTTAATTTCACAGTAGACATACACACAGGTTCAAAGATTCGTTCTCGCCCCCTACAGTGCAATTCGGCGAGGTATACATCCGGGCTATGACGCTATAATATCAAGGTGAATGTCATCATAGCTTGCATAGTATAGACCCAGCTCCCAACTCAACTTTGTGAATAGATTAACGGCGATATTTTTTTTATCTTTCGATAACAGCACGTTAACGCTGATAATGTATAGATATATAATATCTATTCATACATAAATATATATTTATATGATATGATTCACAAGGAGATGCGTCATGCTTAACGGCATGGTGCGATGCATCATACAGAACATTCATAATGGTACAAAATTACACAATGCAATTATTGAAGTTGCCACAAAATGCAAAAAATATTTCTACATATTTCAGCACTAAATAAATAACTTTAACTAGCAAAGAATAATGGTACTTTGGTCATTTGGTCATGGACTGAAAATAACAGATATTTGAAATCAGTCTTCTGAAAAACTGTATTTTATGCTTTTATATACTTCTTGTCATGCCTCGATTTTTATTATCCTGGGTGATGAAAATATTTGCACAAGTGCTTACTGTACTTTTAAGCATGCTCAAGAAATGATATTCTGTTATTGAACTGTTGTGCAATAAAGGAGGTCAAAAGTACTGGGGTGAGAGTGTATGTATAATATCAACTGCATAAATATCTGAAGAAGTCAACAGTGTCATTATTATTAACCACATTTACTGCACCGCTTAATCAATTGCAGCTTTGTCAGTCATCACACTGCTTATCAGGATTTTCTTCTTATCACCGCCAGCTCAGCCTCAGAATAGTCAGTTGCATGCTGAAGGTTAGAGGCTGCAAATATGACTTCTTATGGGACTTTTCTGCTTCTCTGCCTTTTTTGCACTGAGGAACTGTTTTTGGTGAGTTTCAGTCCCGTTCTTTTATTGGTCGTAATTTTAGGACAGCAACACAAGACATCACCTGAATGGACATTTAATGTAAAGTATGAACAGAAATTACACCTAAATGGATATTATTTAATAATTATATAGTGAAAAATATATAGGGGGAAAGCTTATATTTCTATATGCATTGAAAAATGCATTGAATTATCTTGATTCAAATGTGTTCACTTTTTACACATGTATTGCATCAACAGATTTTTTGCAATATTTCTGTGGATTTGTAACCACATTAAATCATTGCATTATTATGCATTTTTTAAAATAGATTTAGTGTTTCTGGAAGGATCTTTTTAAATGAAATTTGCTAAAAAAATATTCTGGATTGTCCACAGTGCTAACGTTACTCATACATTTATGTTAAAATAATCTACAATGTTCATGTTAACAGAGCTGCCTTTTGTAAACAAACCAAAAAAACCCTAAAAAGTTTTTCTTTTACAGTTAGCTTTCTCCCTCACAGGTAAGATGTTTCATCCATATATTGCAAGATATTGATCATAAATTATTATGGCTATGATAGGAAAATACCATCTTGATATTCGACCTTTTGTGATGTGCTTCATTAGGCTTTACAGAAGTGGATGTGGATCATGGGAAAGACTGGGATATATTTGACATTAATGAAGGTCTGTGTGATATATTACTATGTCTCAGTGCATGCTTTCCACAGTTATCTTTTCTTCATTAACACTCACACTAACAGCTCATCCTCGATTACTATGTTACAGAAGCAGGACTTGATCTGGTAGAGGGAGACATAGTCTTTGACAAGGTCCGTTTGTCTTTTGTTTGTCCATTTTATTCATATAACACTGTGTATTATATGCTACAAAGTTTTTACTTTATTTATCTTCCTCTTTGTCATTATATTTTTATGAAAAATGTTTTACTTTTTCACTTTTTAAGCTACTTACAGGCTGCTAACACAAGCAAACAGAATGCATATACACAATAGTAATTGATGAGATTCATGATGAGATTCATTTGCTTCAGTTTGTCCTTACTGGAGTCTTTTGTGTATATTAGCCTACATCAGTAAATGATAGTGAAAGACAGTGTGCTGAGAGTACAGCTGAAGAATGTTTGTGGTTAACAGGTGGAGAGCCTTAACTCTATTCTGGGTGAAAAGTATCGGTGGCCGACCACTGTGCCATATTATCTTGAGGACAGCTTGGGTAAGAGAGTAATTTCACTCTACAGAGAAGTGAAAGAGTGAGTGTATTCATCAAGAAAGGCAAAAACAGATCACGCACTAATACACTGTGATATGCCTAAGGATCAGTATCACACAAGCAAACTCATTGATAGGGGCAGCTGGTGACCTAGTGGTTAACCCTGTGATCAGAAGGTTGTGGGTTCACATCCTAAGACCACTAGAGGCACCACTGCACCCTGGGTGTCTCCCATTAGTGGCAGCCCACTGCTTCACTTGGTGAATGTGTTGAATGCAGAGAAATAATTTCACATTGTTCATGCTGTGTGACTATTAGGAGAGACCTTACTTTACTTTCACATACGTATTTGTGTATTTGTGTTTATTCCAACTTCATACATGCAGAAATCAATGCTAAAGGATTGATACTGAAGGCGTTTGAGCAGTACAGACTTAAGACTTGCTTTGACTTCAAACCCTGGAGTGGAGAGCCAAACTACATCTCGGTGTACAAAGGATCTGGGTAAGAAGATCTTAATGGGATATTTCATTTCTCCCCTACCCAAAATACAGCCGATCAACCAACACAAAATAGACTGAAGTTTGAAGAAGAATGAAACCGTGAGAAGTTTTCTGCTACTATAAATTGATTCTGGTCCATTTTTATAGATCATAGGTTCCCAACCCTGCCTATGATCCTCCCTGCCCTGCACATTTTAGTGTTTAGTGTATACTTTGCTCATACTCACCCTCCTCAACCCAGAAAATGTGTAGAAGAGGGGGGAATGCTCAAACAGTGTCATGTGCAAGTGTTAGCAAGTCTGCTATGGTGATGCTGAACAGTGTACACAAGCTTCCATTACTTGCTAGCCGTGCTATTCTCATAGTTCAGATATCAAACATACATTGGTTCAATTACACTTGTGCACATCTGGTGCATTCTGGCAACACAAATGTGGATTATTTTGAACGGTGCCACTTTCTGCATTGCCAGGTGTTCTTCCTCTGTGGGGAATCGTCGGGTGGGGAAGCAGAGGTTATCAATCGGCAAAAACTGTGACCGTCTGGCTACTGTGGAGCACGAGTTCCTGCATGCTCTGGGCTTCTGGCATGAGCAGTCCCGAGCTGACCGAGACGACTATGTCAAAATCATTTGGAACCAGATTGAAGAAGGTACAGTATCCACACCATCAGTCAATTCAAGACTTGGCAATACTTTGCTTTACTTCATGACATCCCTCATTTTACTTTGCTTTTAGGATATTTCAGTGTGCTCTGTGTTATTACACTGCATTGCATTCATTTTGGTAAGAAATTTCCTGTTCCATGATTTGCTCCTAGGAAAAGAGCACAACTTTAACACATATGATGACACAGTGTCCAGTGCTCTTGGCGTACCCTACGACTACAGTTCTGTTATGCACTACAGCAAGACCTCCTTCAACAAGGGCTCTGAGCCGACCATCGTCACAAAGATCCCGGAGTTCATGGACATGATCGGCCAGCGCATGGAGTTCAGTTCTAGTGATGTGCTCAAGCTAAACACACTTTACAACTGCAGTGAGTTTAGTTCCCGGCATCATAATTCACTGTTTATGATACTGTATCATTATATATGGCACTTTATCTTTTACCTTTGGTAAGAGCGTGACCTTTGGTTCAACCATTAAGAAGCAGAAAATTCATGTCCTGTTGGTCCACTGCATTTGGTTGCAAAATATCTTTTTTTCTCAACTGTGTGTGATCTCTTCTAGCAACCTTCACCACCTTCATGGATTCCTGCAGCTTTGAGGAAGCCAATATCTGTGGTATGATCCAGGGAGAAGATGCAAATGGCATGTGGGTGCGGGTGAGGAGTGTGGAGGGAGGCCCAAACACTGACTACACCAACATGGGCCAGTGCAACGGTATGAACAGCCCTCTGAATAACAAGCAATGAAATAGTAACAGTGCAACAGTTAAAATTATATGGTAAACTGAAACACTGATCAGTAAAGCAAGAAAATAGAAAAGAGGTGAATATACTTCTTTCTGCATTATCCAGCCCATTCCTGATTGTTTCTGCCCTGATAAGAGCTAAGCAAAAACATGCCCTCATTACTGTGTTTTATGAGGTTGTCATCCCAGCACTTTGCTTTTTTTACTGCCCGAATTTTCTTGACTAATGTGGTATTATTGTACAGCAGCAATGATTTTATTACAATAATCTTCCTTTCACTTTTCTCTTGCAGGTGTAGGGTTTTTTATGCATTTTAGCACAGCCACAGGAAGTCATGGAGACAAGGCTTACCTGGAAAGTCGGTTCTTTTACCCCAAAAGAGGATTCCAGTGTCTGCAGTTTTACCTGTTCAACAGTGGGGGCGAGGATGAACAGCTGAAAGTGTGGGTGCGCGAGTATAACACCGCAAACCCCAAAGGAGTGCTGAGACTTATTCAGATAATCAGTGGTAATTTAAAAGTCTTATCAGATTTTTTAAATATTTGAAATATAATACACACAGACATTCTACAACTAGTATCTCCTACAAAAGGTTATAATTGGGCACCTGCGTAAATGGACCCCCTTACCTTCAGATTACACATGGGCCCTTTTGGTCAGTCTTTCTATTTACTCTGTCCTCCTGCTCCACAAAATGTCACTGTTTTACTATGTTTAACATGGGTTTCTGGGACAGGTGGCTTAAGAAACTCCTGGGAGCTTTACCATGTGACTCTGGATGTGTCTCAGAAGTTCCGAGTGGTGTTTGAAGGGGTGAAGGGCCTGGGCACATCAAAAGGAGGTCTATCTCTGGATGACATCAACCTCTCAGAGGCACAATGCCCTCACCATACCTGGCACATTCGGAACTTCAGTGGCCTCCTCGCCTCAGCGGCTGTTGGTTCCAAGATCTACAGCCCTACGTTCTTATCTCGTGAAGGCTACTCTTTCCAGATAGGCATCTATGTCAATGGGGCTACTAGCAACCCTGGCAACATGGCCGTCTACTTCCACCTGACCTCGGGACCGCAGGACAGCCAGTTGACATGGCCATGTCCATGGCAACAAGCAACAATGGCGCTGATGGACCAGAACCCAAATATTCAACACCGCATGGACAACCAAAGGATGATCACTACTGACCCCAGCAAGACTTCCACCAACTGTAAGCTCAAGCACACTTTATAAAAAGGAAATGGAATTAGAAAATTATATAATTTATTATAATAGATATAAATTAAACAATCTGCGATTGTAGTAGTAACATGCTATTTAAGATTGTGTTCACACTATATATTTTTTTAGATTTCTCTTTTCTTTGTTGCTCCTAAAGCTCAGGGAAATGTGGAATATTTCTGGGATGATCCACGGAAAGTAGGCAGCCTGGTAAAAAATCAAGATGGTACTACATACTACAGAGGGCCCGGCTACGGCACCAGCTCTTTCATTGCGCACAACCGACTGAAAAGCCGTGACTTCATCAAAGGAAATGATGCAATTTTTTTGTTCAATCTAGAAGGTAACTTTGAAGCGGGCATTTAAGGGGATATTATAAATGGCCAAAAATGTATTTCATGATTCTCCTGTTAACCTCTGAGTAGGGAAGATATTTGGTGCACCATGCCTTATTTGGCTACTGACCAGCTTTTACACAACTTCGAATGGATTGATGCAAGATTGTGAGCAATTTG
>JBBPDH010000151.1:9268937-9289854 GCA_037974565.1 Clupeocharax schoutedeni
GACTTTCCAGGTGGTCCCCCCCCTGCTCCCATTTCAGTTGGGAGAGGCTCAAGCCCCCCCCTCCCCCCCCCCCCCCCCCATTTTTTAAGTGTATGATTAATATAATAGCACACAAACAAGAAATCTGTAGAAAGTATCAAGATTTGTTTGAGAAAAAGGTGATATGAAAGTGTGCATGGGTTTGGTTCCAGATTTCTCCTCGATGCCTCCAGCATTTGTTTAGATTTGTGAAGGACTGATTGAGTCAAACCAGGTCTCTATCAGTAATACTGGGTTTCCACAAGGAACACCTTGATATACTGTCCACAAAATACATAGAATTATTTGCATTTATTCTGTTCAGTTTTATTTCATATATTTAGTAATATTGATGAGAAAACACACTTCCCATCTAAACAGTTTAAATGTTATTTGTGCTCAGTACTGTGTGCCTATACATACATACATGTGTGTGTTTAGAAATGTTTTCAGAAAGTGTTTGCTTTGATATTTAGATCTTCGGATAGTAAGTTAAGAGAACAGAAACGTTTACATTTTAAGGCAGTGAAGACACAAAATAAAACATCACATTTTTTGTACATGGTATGAAAGTAAGGAATATCAAAGAATGCAAACACTGACACTGTAGGCCTCTGCCAAGGATGTCACACTCTCCATGGCTCAGAGGTAGACCTTTGTGGCTTTGAGAGTGCTGCTAGCTGCTGTGTGTTACTTCCCAGTGAGAACACTAGAGGGTGGACCTGTGTTTCTGCTTAAAATAAGTTTAAATTACTGGCTGTGCCCCTCGCAAAAAGAGGCCGGCCACACCATGTGATCTAAATGCCAGATCTGCAAGTCTGCAAGTTGTGTGAGAACGCTTTCCCAAGCCACTTTCTAGTAAGCCTCAGTATGAAAGCCTTTCAAATCCTTGCAGCTTGCAGCAGCATTTAACTCTGCATCGCCCTTTCAGTCGCTTCATGTGTTTTTCAAACTCAGTGGATCTGCACCTTCTTCCATGAATTTGCTACATCTGGGTTCAGACATGTGGGTAGTACTGCTGAAGTCTTTCTGATGCCTTATTTTCCTGACCTGCACGTCTGTAGACCAAATGCCTTTGGTTATGAGGGTCCAGAAGCAGAGCAAGTAGCAGATAATGAAGACAATGACCAAAGTTGGCTGTTTGAATAAGGGATAAAAAGGCCTGCAGTCAAATGTGCTTTATACACTGACCTACTATTACTTTCCTACTATGAGGTCTGTTTGATCAAATCAAAGTCGGTGTCGCATCTATGGCACATTTATCCATATTTCAGAGCAAAGTGAGGTAAATTATACAGCCTTTCATAAAACAAAATGTGTTGTAAATTTCATTTTTGTCAGATTTGGTGCACCCTTTGTTAAATCACATTTTGGCCACTAGCCTGCATCTAATCTGCTTATATTTTGATTTGATTTAGTTTGTGATCAGCAATGATTGGTGGCATTTAAAAGCTGTTTATTCTGTTGTTTGTAAAATGTATCATATCTTATATTTTGTGTATGCTTGTTTTATATTAATCTGTTCAGTTTTATTCTTACAGAGTAAACTCTGGAAGGTCAGATTGGAATTTGATTACTCCACTGTGTAAAACTGTAAATTATAAGTTTGAAATGAGATTCAAAAATGATTTTGAGGCCGTTTTAAAAGCTACAACCCAGTGCCAGTGTAGAGTTATGGCATTAATACACTGTGGCTATCTATGGACAGTTGGCTTGGACTTGAGTATTTTACTGTATATATAGTACGAATTTAAGCATGTTGTTACATATAAAAGGGGATGTTGAAACAGTACATACTGTATATATTTATTCTGTAAATAAAATTTAGATTGGATCCTTACCTTAGCCATCACATATGGAACCCACTAACAGATTTTTTTTCTTCACATAAGAAGGAATGACAAATATTTACATATTTTATTGTGTCTTTCTGTTGTCGTTTTGTGGAGGCATAAATGTATGTCTCGAAACTTATTTCTGTACATTACTAAACCCATTTATTTTGTAAATTACTGCTGTATATATGTGACTACGTTATACATACTCGGAGTATAATAAAGGCAAATTTTCATATCTGCTTTCATATGGCAATACGTGACGTTTCTGTCCAAACCAGCAGGTGGCAATAGTCAACAGAGAGAAAGAGAGTGGGGAGTTCCGAATTAAAACATCTAAATTAAAAGTGTTATTGGTACAATGACAAATACTGTGGCTTAAGTTAATGGTAAGTAAATTAAACTAAGAATATGCTCTTAGTTTAGCAGAGGTTTTTTATCCAATGATCTTTTAGTACTGTGTCACCCCAGTCCCTAGCCAGAATAACACCGTGTTTGTGTGTGAGCAAGCATGCAGCGTCATGAAGCTCACAGGCTCTTTATACAAAATGTTTTGTTGATAAAATTATGTATTTCTGGTTGAGGTGTAAGGTTAGACTTAGACACTGACAGGTGAAGTAAATAACATTGATTATGTTGTTCCAGTGGCACCTGTCAAGGGGTGAGATATACACTACACGGACAAAAGTATTGGGACGCCTGACCATTACACCAACAGGGACTTTGTGACATTGCATTCAAACCCATAGCCTTTAATATGGAGGGTTTTTTCCCCCTTTTGCAGCTATATCAGCTTCCACTCATCTTGGAAGGGTTTTCCACTAGATTTTGGAGTTCTGTGTGAATTTGTGCCCATTCATTCTGTACGGTATTTATGGGGTCAGGCAATGATGTTGGACAAGAAGGCCAGGCTCGCTATCTCCCTTCCAGTTCACCCCAAAGGTGTTGGATGGGGTTGAGGTCAGGGCTCTGTGCAGCCAGTCAAGTTCTTCCACCCTCAACTCATCAAACATGTCTTTATGGAGCTCGCTTTGTGCACTGGGACACTGTCGTGCAGGAATAGAAACGGTTCTTCTCCAAACCGTGTCCACAAAACTGGAAGCACGGTTTTGTCTGAAACGTCTTGGTATACTGAAGCATTAAGATTACCTTTCACTGGAAGTAAGGGACCTTCCTCAAACCATGATGAACAGGTGTGACAATATTGTGTATTTGGCAGCAAGTGAACAATCAGTTTTTGAAGGTGTATGTTGGAGGAAGAAAAAAATAGGCAGATCTGAGCCACTTTGACAAAGACCAGACTGTGATGACTAGATCAGAGCATCTTGAAAACAGTAGGTCTTGGCGCCCTGTACTCACTAATGTGCATGGGGAGTAAAAGTTGGTGTGATCAGACAGAATAACTCAAAAGTTATTACTGTCAATGATACTTAAACACATCAGATTGGGACAGCGTTCCTACAGAGTGGCCATGCTGACCCCTGGCCACAGCCTAAAATGGGCACAAGTTCTGATGGTCTGATGAATCACGTTTTCTTTCAATTGTGCTGGGTGCATATTCTTCGCTTACCTGGAGATGAGACAGTGAACCAGGAAGCATTATGGGAAGAAGGGTAAGCCACAAGAGGTATAATGGCCAAACCAAGAGGTATAATGGCCAAACCTCTGCTAGGAAAAAATTTGGCATTCATGTGGATGTTACTTTCACTCATACCACCTACCTAAAGCAAGTAGGACAGTATTCCCTAATAGCTGCATCATCTTTCAACAGGAAAATCCAACTTCCCAGTTATCAGTCTCACTGAGCATCGGTGGGATGTGCTGGACAAACTTGTCTGAGGCTCATGTGGCTGTAGCCTAGTGGATAAAACACTTGCTTGTGAACCCGATGACCATAAATTTGCAGTATTAAACCCCCATTCTATACCATTCTGTCCTTGAGCAAGACACTTAACCCTCAGTTGCTCCAGGGGGACTGTCCCTACAACTAATGACAAATGAAGGGCATACCCCTAATGGCCCCTTTAACCCTGATCCTGGAGACCTACTTTTTTGAGAAGTCTAGTTCCAGCCACAATCTGCAACACCTTCTCTGGCTAATAAACTTCTTCCCAGGTCCCTGATTGGCTAAAGTAAGTGTGGGGTGGGGGCAGCATGTCAGATGCAGATTGGCGTTAAACATGGCAGGAAAATAGATCTACAAGAGAAGGATTTGTGACTTCTGACTTGGCGCCAGATACCACAGCACAGCTTCACAGGTCTCGTAAAGTCCACGCCTTAATGGTTCAGTGCTGTTTTGGTGGCACGACAAGGACCTACACAATACTGAGTTGATTGGTGTGTATGATGCCTTTAGAGCTGGGCTTCTCAACTTTGGTCGTGGAGGCTGGTGGCCAGCATACCAGGGATATCACCAAACTGTGCTGGTCTCTGGGACAGGAAATGGAGATCCCTACCATCCATTATCTACCCCTTATTCCTGCATTCAGGTTCGGGGGGCGGCTGGAGCCTATGGGTGAAGGCGGGGTACACCCTGGACAGTTGCCAGCATGTCGCAGGGCTACATATAGGGACAGACAACCATTCATGCTCACATTCACACCTACGAGTAATTTAGAGTGCTTAATTCACCTTTTCCCCAAAGCACACATGTTTTTAGTGGTGGAATGAAACTGGAGTCCCTGGAGGAAACCCACGCGGTCACTGGGAGAACATGCAAACTCCACACAGAAAGACCCTGTGCCCAACCCGGGACTCGAACCCAGGACCTTCTCGCTGTGAGGCAACAGCGCTAACCCCTGCGCCACTGTGCCATAGATACTCAAGTGTTTTAGAAGAAAAAGAAGAACCTACTTGCATAGTAGGTTGATTGCATACAAGACACATATAGGAGCAGCAGGTTTCTTGCACATTTAGCTTCTATCAAGGTATGACTTTACATTTGTATGGCTGTGTTCTCATTTTTAATGTTCTTTCAAAATTAAATCCTACACTTGGGGTGTGACTATTCACAAAACATAGCAGAATGAGATTATAAATTAGGAAGCAATAACCAAATAATAATAATTGATTCTTTCACATTATAGAGAAACATTTGATGAGTATATAGCTTGTATGAAGAGGTTCCTAAAGCTCTTCATAATAGCTATATACTAATAGCTATTATGAAGAGGGTCTTCATCCTCATATCTCATTTATATGAATACTATTGTATAGACACATCTGATAAAAAGCTCTTTAACCAAAGTTGTTTCTTTTATAGCATTGGTTCTTTTAAATAAACCTTTATTTTCAAGAATACACTGAATCCCCAATCATAATTTTGCATTTGTGTGTTGTGTTAAAGTAAGATATTAGAATTCTTTCTTTCTCTCTCTCTCTCTCTCTCTCTCTCTCTCTCTCTGTGTGTGTGTGTTCACTACCTTCCTGTTACCTTGTTTTGGAAGGCATCATGCTCGATTAAGAGATTGATGATTAAGGTCATGTGGGTATATACTTGAGAGTGTGTGGGTATGTGTGGGTGTGTGAGGTATGGAGGTGTCTGAGGTGTATGAATGTATGTGATTGTGTTTGGGAGTGTGGTGTGTGTGTGTTTGGATAGCTGCCCAGCTGGCATTCCTCTTCTACAGACTCATAGTCATGGTGAAGTATGAGCTCAGACAGAAGCTTGGGGGCAACAAATTAAATTTACTTGGTTTTCTGTGTATGTGTGTGTCCTTAGCACTGAGTGGGTGTATCCAATTGAAAGGTGACTACATTCACCCCTAGTATGTAAGGAATCTCACTGTTGCATTTTTGTGAGTACTTACACACTAACCAGCCTGTATGAAAAGGTACATGTGGGTGAGCTTGGACATAGGACTTGGTTTGGAAGTAGATGTTGTACAATTTATACTCACTTAATTCATCCTCTTGTGGAGACTGAATGTGTGGGCTGGGTGACGTGGAGACTGAGGAATAATTGCTTAACCTATTCCTGCAGGGCTCATATACATTTTAGTTGTATTTTATATTTAAATTTTCTAATGAGGTCCACTTGTTGGTGTAGGTTTATGTCCCAAAAATAACGTCCCTACGATTAAACAGGCTGTTTCGGTCACTGTGTGATTAAGACTGACAGTGCCATCTGTTCTGATTGGCTACCCTGCATAGTGCCTCATTAAAAAAAGCAGTCAAACACTATTTGTAACTCCGGTAGCCTGAAAAGCCACATATGTCTTTTTATTGGTTCTTTTAACATCACAGAAACTGTACATTTAAAATGGGCGTTTCTTTCATATACAGCACATATGAGTGAATGAGCGAACAGTTTGGAAGTGTTACATAGGCCCACAAACTCCTGACAGTGTTTGGGTAGTTGATGCCGATGTGTCATCATGAGTAACGTTAATGCTCCTATTAACCCCCTCTTAGCCATCTTGACTGAGCTCACACTCCTATTTTGAAGACTATCAGCTTGGCTAATGTTGGGCTTTAAAATTACTCTGGTTTCTAAGTATTTTTGTAAATAATTTCAATATGATTGTTATTGTTTTGATTGCAGATGTTTACCATCTGGAAGATGTTACATGCCTTTGAATCTTGGCTCCTTTCATGGCCATTCCTCATGCTCTGAGGAAGTTTTATCTTGTCAACAATAAGGGCTTGCACCCAGATTTCTGAAAGCTACTTTGTGACAATACCCTTTGTGAGAAGGGTTATATAAATTAATACTTGAATTTGCAAGATATCTACCTAAATCATTTGTGGTAGCCATACACTCCATAATTAAATTGTCAAGAAAGGTTCTTTGTAACAATACCATTTATTTCCTTGTTTTTTAAAGAACCAATCAATTTAGAGAAATAGGTGGTTCTTAGGTGGTTCTTCCAAAGCAAAATTTAAAATCCTGTAAGAGTGTACAGTGCCTTGAAAAGTATTCACCTTCAAATAAGACAAATAGGACAAAATAACAGAAAGCTTCAGCGCACATAACTGTTCACCCTCCTAAAGTCAGTACTTTGTAGAGCCTTTTGCAGGCAATTACAGCTGTATGTCACTTTGGATATGTCTCTATGAGCTTGTCACATCTTGCCACTGGGATCTTTGCCCATTCCTCGAGGCAAAACTGCTCCAGCTCCTTCATGTTGGACGGCTTTTGCTTGTGAACAGCTATCTTCAAGTCTGACCACAGACTCTCAATTGGATTGAGGTCTGGACTTTAACTAGGCCATTCCAACAAATTTAAGTGTTTCTCCCTAAACCGCTCAAGTGTTGGTTTAGCACTATGCTTCGTGCCGTTGTCCTGCTGGAAGAACTTCCGTCCCAGTCTTGAATCGCAGTCAGACTGACATGCTCAAGAATATTACTGTATTCAGCACCATCCACATTTCCCTCAACTCGGACCAGTTTCCCAGTTCCAGCTGCTGAAAAACATCCCCACAGCATGATGCTGCCACCACCATGTTTCACTGGGACATTGTTGTTCTTGGGGTGATGGGTATGCGGCAGACATAGCATTTTCCATGGTGGCCGCCTCTATACATTTGGGGAGTCGCCCACATGTCTTTTGGCAAACTCAAAACATGCCTTCTTATTTTTAACACTAAGCAATTTTGTTTCCTGTCCAATAAACCCAGATCTATGGAGTATATGGCTTATTGTGGTCCTATGGACTGATACTCCAGTCTCTGCTGTGGAACTCTGCAACTCTTTCAGGTTAACTTTAGTCTCTGTGCTGCCTCTCTGATAAATGCCCTCCTTGCCCTGTGAGTTTTGGTGGGCAGTCTGTTCCTGGCAGGGATGTTGTGGTACCATGTTCTTTCCATTTGAAGGTGATGGATTTAATGGTGCTCTAGGGGATCATCAAAGATTTTGATATTTATTCAGAACCCAACTCTGACTTGTAATTTGTCCCTGACTTGTCTGGAGAGCTCCTTGGTCTTCATGGTGTGATGACACTTGCTTAGTGGTATTGCACCCTCTGGGGCCTTTTGGAAAAGGTGTGTTTATACTGACAGATCATGTGACACTTAGATTGCACACAGGTGGACTTAATTTCACTAATTATGTTAGTTTTGAGGGTAATTGGTTGCACCAGAACTTATTAGGGGCTTCATAGCCGTGGCGTGAATACATATGCACATGCTAGTTTTTAATAAATATTGTTATCACATGTATAATAAATGTAGTTATCACATGTAGCAGTATATGGGAAGCGCTGAAGTGGGTGTGGTAGAACTGGGTATGTGATGATGGTGTACATGTGGTAAATGATGTTTGGGGGTTGGTGGTCTGTATGTGTAGCTTTTAAGAGTCAACCAACTTTGTTCAAATGTAAATGTGGGATTGGGGGGAAGGGAGGTGCTTATATGTAAAATGTCTGTGGTGGCGGGGGGTACACACTAGCACATGCACAATGTATGGGGGCTCTGATATACATATAAGCGAGCCAAGCTGTGGTGTCTACGTGAGGCTTGGGGGCTGGTGGATGTTAGTCGGGTGCACTATGTCATCTTGTCTGAATGTGCAGTTCTATATGAAGTCATTAAGAAAATTTTAAGGAAAAAAACAACAATATATTGCACTGGACTGTGTGATTTCTCTCCCAGAACTGAAACACACCTTCAGTTGTTCATGCCTGCAAGTATATATAGACTTAAATGCTAAGATCTTGTTGCGTACTTGATTAACTGTTAATCACTTAACCCTCTGTCCACTTACACACTCTTCTTTGTTGGGTCATGGCATACACCAGTCGTGATTTTGTGTGTGTGTGTGTCTGTGTGTGTGTGTGTGTGTGTGTGTGTGTGTGTGTGTGTTTGTGTGTGTGTGTGAAACAGAGAGAGAAAGTGAAAGAGGGGTTTGGAGGGATGACCTCATCAGGAAAGGAAACTTTCCCACAGTCTTTACACAAAGCCTGCTGTCAAAAGGTGAACAGAGAGAGAAAGAAAAGAAATTTAACACACCAGATGAAGACACACACACACACACACACACACACACAAACACACTCTCCTAATCTCAATACGCAGCACCTCCCAAAAAGGCATTTTAACTCAAACATTTTGTGGCGAATAAAATAGCAGACACTATAAAAAGGATTTGTAGAAAAGATGCTGACTTGCCATTTTGTTTCCTGTTTTTTTGCAAAGTCATCACCTGGCTATTCTGGCCATTTATCAAGTAAAGCTAAATAGTTGCTTAATAGGTACAAGCATTTCTGTATCTGCGCCCAGAGTGGATTCTCTTAAAGCAGCTTGACACTTTTATCTCTTTGTCTTGGCTGGCTTGTCTCTGGCTGAGCTCTTAGTCCTAATGGCAGCTGAACTGTTTATGATTTGATGATGAGTTTAGGAACATGGTGTTCATGCACTGTGATAATTGCTAACAGAGTCAGGATGCTGCACGTCTGCAGCTGTGGAATAATATGAAAATAATGGTGTTTTGATAAGCGTGGTGAGTGGTTAGTCTGGGTTATGGATAGCTTGCTTTCTAAAAGACCTACAATCGTTGTATGCCCGAATGCTCTTTATAGCCTGGATGGAGATGGAATGTAGACTGCATAGGAGCTTGCTAGTCTGTGAAATCTCACTTTATTGACCTTCCAAAAAAAATCCCAACAATCTTTATTGTAGTTAAGTCTTGCACCTTTAGATTAGCTTTGTTTGTATTTCAATGTCATTGATGAAAAATGGTGAATTATGTTCCAAAAGCAGCAACAAAAACAATTCCCAACTTTTATTTTAAATAAACACTCCACAGCATTGCATAGAGCATGGCTTTCTTGTTAGCTATATTAGCGAAACTAAAGATGCAAACAGCACATGCTTGGGGTTGGTAATGTAATGAGTCAAAAACAGTCATAACACGTTTACAAGATTATTTGCGGCTGTTTCAATGCCTGACCACAAAGAGACAATAAAATGCTTACATTGTTGTTGTCACAGTTGATAATGGGTACAGTCACATTATTATCTTGATAATTATCTTGTATGATGTCCAATTCATAATGAGCAAAGCAGGCATTATAGTGGGGTTCTATGCATTACATCAAGGCAGTGGCATATCTACTGGGGGCTTAATGGGGAGAATCACACTAGGCTTCACGGTACATGGGTAAAAATCTTAATTGAAGCTCTCTTATTGATACTGACACAGTTGTATACAAATGCCAAATAGAGCAAGTCATAACAAGCCAACATGCTTTCACCAGCTGTAAAACAGCCTTTACATCATGCAAGTCATCTGTGGTGACGTTTTTCAAAAGGGTGCTACATAACCTGTTACATGATATATTCATTATTTGATGGCTATTATTGCAAAAGCACTTTCAAGAATGTTCTTTTTTCATTATATTCATCAATGGGGGTGTACTTTAGACAAGCAATACATATCAGTGCTATGTTATGATTAATCCCACTTTCATTAACTGAGTATTATTGTGTTTTCCAGTGGTCAGCTTTGTGTCAGGTGTTTATTAAAAACAAAACAAAAAAACATAAACATCCGTCCGTCCGTCCGTCCGTTATCTGAGCTGCTCATTCTTAAGCAGGGTCATGGGGTGGGTGTTGCTTGAGCTTGTCCTCATGGTCATAGGGTGAAAGGCAGAGACAGGTCATCAGTCCATCACAGGGTGGACACACAGATGCTGAAGGTAGGATTCGAACCCACAACCTCTTGATCTGGAGGCAAGTATCCTACCCATTTAGCTACCTCCACCCCTATTTAGTATCACTAGTCCACCTGATAGGCATGTCCATGACTGTGGGAGGAAATTGGAGTACCCGATGGAAACCAACACAGACACGGGGAGAACGTGCAAATTCCATACAGAAAGTGCCCTTGGCCATCTGGCCTAAAATCAGACACAGGACCTTCTTTCCATTGAACCAAATGTAATTTATCATTTTAAATCTGAAATAATTAGTCTAATGTAAACATTTATGTTAACATTAGATGCCAGTAAGTGGTGTGGCACGCATTAAAAGCATCCGCTTGTCTGAGACATAACAGAGTGTAAGCAAGCAAATTACATTGTTATTCTTGAATTCTTTTATTTATTTTTGCACTGAGGATCTACTGAGTAACTCCATTGCAATGAGATGCTCTAAATACACATCATTCTGAATCAATGGCTCTTTCTCTCTTTCATGAAAATGATGCTGGTTAGATCTGTGGGTGTTGAATGGAGAGGGGTCTAAATATGTGGTTACATCACCTTTGTTTCCGTCACTGGGTGCAGAGATATATTTCATACTTCTTTGGTTTAACGAGCAGCACGTTCTTCACACACTCCTCTGCCTCCATCACGTGACAATGAACTCAGCATTTTCAACAAGATTCCTCACTCCAAGACTGGACGCTTATGCACACACACACACACGCACACACACACACACACACACGCGCACGCTGAAGCACACTCATACTCTAACACTTACACACACTCTCACGTTCCCTTTCAGACAAGCCTACGTGCTCTAAAGCACATGCTGAGAAGGTCTTGCCTTTTGTGATCAACTCCCTCACTGCATTGTCTCTGCATTCAAACATTTAAATACACACATACACACAGACGCGCGCAGACACACACACACACACACACACACACATTCAGTCAAAGACTTAATGAACCTGTGTAAAGGGTGGGCAGGGTAATCACACTTACAAAGGCCTCTTAGCCAAAGAGAGACCAGCAGATTAACTTTCATTACATCAGCATTTATACAATACCCTTAATGAGAGAGTCACTGTGTGTGTGTGTGTGTGTGTGTGTGTGTGTGTGTGTGTGTGTGTGTGTGTAAAGTCATAGAGAGAGGGGCTTGTGTGAGACTGTCTATGTCTACTCTTCTTTCATTCCCTGTCGCCCCCCATTCACTCTCACTTCTAAAAGGCCCAAGTAAGAATTGCTGAAACAGCATCAAACAAGTGTTAAGTCAGTTCAGGTCAAAGTAATAAACTTACATTTTATACATGGGCCTTATTATGGGCTGGCGCAGTCATAGACCTGGTCTTTTGAAAGGTCCTGATGTTGCAGAGCTGTAAAATAGTCTATTTGTGCTGAAATCTGTTTCAGAAGGTTTCATCTTAGGACATGAGTGTATAATCTGAACTGAAATAATGGTGCAAAAACTAAACAAAGGACAATTCCAGAGTAAGATAAATATAGCTTAAGTCTAGAATACTGTTTATGCATTTGTAACAATTTTGGATGTAAATAACAGAATTTTTATATTCTACATGGTTTTCACAGTATCACTGACATTTCTTATATATGTAAAAGACTCGTTTACATTTTACATTTACGGCATTTAGCAGTTGCTCTTATCCAGAGCAACGTATATCAGTGCTCAACCTGAAATGGTAAGCTTAAATCAACATCCCCTATTCACTATTACACACCTTAACAGATCCTGGCAAAGAAAAGAGGTTAAAACAAAGGTAAGGAAGGCATGGAGTTAAGAGGATGTGTCCAAAGTTCTTTTTTCTTCATAAATATATGGAAAATAAATGATAAAGTAATAACAAGAGGAGTGGTTAGTCACTAAGGTGCTCCTTGAAGAGGAGGGCCTTCAGACGGTGCTTGAAGTCAGTGAGGGACTCCGCAGATCTGATTGTAAGAGGGTGTTCGTTCAACCACTGGGGGGCCAAGGCTCAAAAGAATCTTGACATATGTCTTCCTCTTCTTTTGAGCAGCAGACAAGGAGGGCTTGATGCCCTGAGAGGATGAGAAGTGACACTCTGCCTGATCAGTGCTGATAAGTAAGGAGGTGCAAGTCTGTTCTTGGCCTTGATGGCAAGCGTTAAGGTTTTGAGCTTAATGCGAGCAGCCACAGAGAAGTGAAGTTTCCTTAGCAGAGGTGTGGTGTGTGAGAATTTCAATACATTTAAGACTAACTTTACAGCTGCATTCTGAACCAGCTGAAGTGGTTTTGTTACCTTCAGTGGAAGTCCAGCAAGTAGAGAGCAGTAGTCCAGTTACAGATGACCAGAGACTGGATGAGTAACTGCGTAGATTTCAATTTGAGAATAGGTTGGATTCTTCTGATGTTGTAAAGAAGGAACACAGGGCTACCAGTTTGATACACTAGAGGAGAGTTTACCTCAGTTTATCTAAACGCTGTGTAAAATAAACATGTTTTAAATGGGTTTTTTTCCAGTTATTGTCATTTTCAAATCTATAGAAATACAAATGTGATTAAAGATGAATAGCAACAGGATACAATCAAATGTTAGATGCTGCTCACCGGTGAGTTGTGCTATTTTTAGAACAAGTCCACAGACTACTCATGTGGTCAGTGGTGACACCCTGGTGCCCACGGGCACCGTATTGATGACCCCAGATCTAGCATGTATATGTATATCTTTATGCTATGAAAGTGTATAATGGGAGCAGGGCTGTGGTGCATGAACTAATAATAAAGCACTTAATCATACTCAGTGGCAGTACTTTGTTATGTTCTCCAGAGGTCTCCGCAAATTGAGTTATCTGAGATGAAGCATATGCTGCTGAAGATGCAGGCCACCTGAGAAGAGGGTTGTGTATTCAGTTTCACCTCCACCCAGAGCACCTCTAATGTTTTATTCCCACATTCAGTCATGTTCACTACCATACATTTCTCTCATAAGAGGTCTCTCCAAATAAACCTTCTGCTTCAGCACTGACATATCATTAACTCCTCATTTTCTTTAATAAGGGGTATACTGTGTGTGTCCCTCATTTCATGTAGACCTCTGAGTGCAGTTCTCTGTCAAAGTGATTTTTTTTTTTTAATAAGTAGATTACCATAAAATGACCAAGTCTGTCAGATAATTATTGGTGCATTCATCAGGGACCTATAAATGTTGGAAGAAAAACCTTTTATCAACATTGTATAAAGTTACTTTTCAAAGTAATTGTATGAACATTTTATTACGTTAAATAAGAAGGACCAGGTGTGACGATTCGTTTTGTTTTCTGGGACTCTTATTTTGATAGCTATGTCTGATTTTGAGTTTTCTCAAAATGTCTGCTTTTGACATCTGACTGAATTTTGATTGGTGCAGAAGCAAGGCTCTGCGGACCGGCAGGAACCCTCTCACGGCTCCCTCTGTCCGCAGGGGAGGGGGGGTTGTTTAACGGCGAGATTAACGGCGATATGTTTATTATCGAGCGATAAGAATCTAACGGCCCAGCTCTACTTTTATTACACATAGAAAAACAACAAAAGAAACAGTGTAATCACTGTTTTCTCAAATGTTTAATAAATATGCTGAAATATGATCTTAAAGAGATTTACAATAAGCAACAGTAACATCGTTTTTAGTCATGCAAACCGTGCAAACATGCAAATCGTCATGCACAGTGCTCAGTTTATTTACGTATTTCTGGCTAGCATAGCCGATGTACAGAATCTCTATCCAAGTGGCACCTGCCACTGGTGATGGACATAATCTGCCACTCCTCTACTGTGGCAGGCACTGTATCCGAATGGCTCCTGTCACTGTTTAACGCCAGTAGCATCAGTACAATCATTGTTTTCTGAAATATGATCTTAAAGAGATTTATCAGGAACCATAACATCATTCTTAGTCATACAAACATCACACAAGTGCTGTATTTATTTACATATACTTGTCTAGCATAGCCAATGCATAGACTCTCTGGTTTACCTCCAGGAGTGCCAACTTTGTGTCAATCAAATAAACTGCTTTGTTTGGAACTCCAAATTTGGGTCCGATTCATGTGATAGCACAGAATACTTCGCTACAAACATGGAAACAGGAGCTCGGGAAGATTTTAGAATGTCAAGGACAAGCTATAGCGGAACTCACCAGAGTTGATCTCCACTGACTAACTACTGACAATCAACCCATTGGAGCCAAGGCTACGCCAGCGCTGGCCTCTGCTACCTAGAGTGGTCAACATCATAGCTTTCTTATACATTTACATTTACAGCATTTATTAGACGTTTTTTATCCAAAGCGACTTCCATTCCCTACCTACAGGGAGCAGTCTCTCCCTGGAGCAACTTGGGGTTAAGGGTCTTGCTCAGGAACCCAGTGGTGGTGCTGAAGTTAGGATTCAAACCCATTACCTCTTGGCACAGAGGCAAGTATCCTACCCACTGAGCTACCTCCAACCCACATATACAGTGGTTCCTGTATATGAAAAATCAACCAGAGATATTCTGGGCGAAGTGATGTCACTTTTAACTAGAGAGTTTGAGACTGGTTTACTGTGTTATGGATGGGGAAAATCCCTGTGCTTCGATGTTTAATTCTTTTATATTTGCATTTTGTTAAGTCTTCTGAAAGAGCCTTTCAGAAAGAGCATCAGGGACCAACTCTATGATCTACATCAAGGTTCTCACACCGCCATAGACTTTGCACTGGAGTTTTACACATTAGCCGCAGTTGGAGCAGTGTGGCGTGGCATTACTTCTCATCATCTCACTCAGTCTCAAACAAGATCTCCAAACAAAGATGGCATCACGGAAACATCACCACACTACAGGAGCACATTCAAACAGCCATGGCAATGGATCAGCGGTGCAGAACCCTTCCAATACTCCACTCCATCTGTCGGGCGCCACTTCATCGCTCCCAGGCCCCATGTAAGAATCAGAGTGAGTGTGACTGGGTAGAGCCCCCTTGTCTTCCACAAAGCTTGTGGGCTCGTTAGTGCTTCTTGCTTCAGTGAGCCAGGTCGTGTTGTCCTTCATGTCCTTCTAATAGAAAAATCATCCACACAAAAGATAGAAGTTTCCACTCATTTTTCTGTCACTTCCCAGCAATTCACAAAGAAGTAACAGCAATAAGATCTCATTTGGGTTGCTCTGCAAATGTGTTCCAGCATTAATAGACTCTGGAGCAGCTGGTAATATTATTGCCAACTAAGCAACCTGTCAGCTCCATTAAAAACCCCTCTAGCAGTGTAAAGACTAGATGGTCAGCCTTTGGGCTCTGGTCAGATCACCTATTAGACCCATGCATTATACATGCATCCATTTTTAAATGACTAATCCTGAGACCCCATAGTCTTAGGTCTCATCTGAATTTTTGCTCACAACCCTCATATTTCCTGGGCAGGAAAAGGAAGTTAAGGCCTGGAATCACAAACATTTAACTCAAAGCATTAACCTGCCTAATGCACTTCCAAAGTAGAAAGCTGAGAATGCTGAAAAAACAGATATATTTGATTCACCACCCCCCACAATGCATCGTCCTTGGGACTAGAACCTTGGGAGCAGACCCTATCCTCTTTCACATTCAAATACCAAGGTGTTACGTTTACGCTTACGGCATTTAGCAAATGCTCATATCCAGAGAAATGCACATCAGTGCTTAAGTAGTCTACGTCTGTTCCTTATACCTGTATAGCTATACTAACATACCTTACACACCTTAACAAACCATGTCAAAAGTCAGAGGTTAATAGACAAGTAAGGACAAACAGTTAAGAGGGTAAGGGTCCAATGTTTATGGACAAAATATTTAAATATATGTTTGACTTGTTTGTAATTGTATATGTTGCCCATATATTGGTATTTTCTCCAGATCTAACCATATGAACAATGTCCAACAAGTCCTACACCGTCTTAGAGAAAACAAGCTCTATACTATGGTTACCTCTTCCCTGGTCATGTTCTCAGAACAGGGGTTTGTAAAACATTGGTCAAAGAGTTATTGTGTGAATCCAGAATCTCTCAAGACATTGAATCTGACCGAGGTGCTAAGATCACCTCTCAGGTTTGGACAGAATTCTTCTTAGGCCTAGGGATAAACATCAGTTTAAACTATTACCTGCAGAGTAACTGCCTAACTAAGAGAGAAAGGCGAGTGATTGGCCGCTTCCTACGCTCCCACTGATTTCGTAACCAGCGCAACTGGTCCAGATTTCTTGCCTGGGCAGGGTCTCTTCAGTTTTTTTTCCAGTGTGTTTTAGGTTATCAGCCTCTGTTTTTCAACTGGGAGGTAGATGTAAGAGGGGTCTCTACAGTAGATGACTGGCTTCAGAGAAGTGGATGACTAATAAGTGGCTCAGGTTAATCTCTAACAAGTGATCAATCATTCAAAGATCCACAAGAACCAGCATCATCATCCTCTGTTTCAGTCTGACCTATGTGTGATTGTCTCCCTTCAAAAAAATGTGCATTGATCCATTCAGGATCCACACTGTCAAATGAACCCTGTTACCTTAAGCTACGATGCTACGATTGTTTTTGTCCCATGCATCCAACTTCTTCGATAAACCAGCCACATCCAGCATTGGACATAAATGGCAAACCCTTAGACAAGGTGCAGAATCTCCAAGACTCTTGTCCCAGAGGGTTCCAGCTGCTGACATCCTGGATCTGTCCATGATACAAGGTTACCATCGCAGTTTAGTTGACTATATCCTAACTATATCCTTGCTAATTTTAAATGAGTGGGGAAACTAGCTACACCTACACATTTCAACAATTAGTATCTGAGGAAATTGTGGTGACTTGTAATGTTTCCAAGCACTCTGCAATCTACAAATATACAGTTTATATGTAACTATATTAAATGTAACTATATGTAACTATAAAGTTAAATTCTGTTGAATGTTATAACATGATTAAATTATCTATCTGTGTGGTGGAATACGCATCACTGATGAGAATGGCACCCGTGTAATACTTTGCAGCTTACAAAAATTCCCTTTTAATTTCATTTGTGCAAGGTCACTCTACACATTATGTCCAGACTGCCGGTGCTATTCTTCTCTCTTAAATGTAATGTGGTTTCCATATGTGATGAGAATTGTCATTGTGTTTATGCTTCTGTTGTGTCTTAAACAAGTAGCTGTATAATGGAATAATGAAAGGATTAAAAAGACTATTAAAAAAGAACTATTCTAGTTCTTTTTGATGGCTTACTTATTAATAGTGTAGCTGGCGGCTCCTTCTTTGCTCATTAAGAAGCATCTTTATTAGGTCATAAAGGTAATGGTATTTATATGAGCAGGTTATCAATATAAATTGCCTTAATTTTAAATCAACCAAACATGTGAAAAAACAAATGAACACCATTCCCTTTAGAATAAAGATTTATTGACTCTTTTGTTCCTTAGGCCATCCCCATATGATCAAAGTGGAACTGAGTAATTTGCAACTTCTAATTTTGTCACAATGCTGAACCCTATGGAGAAATTACAGTACAATAGCTTTGCTGGGGACATAGGTTTATTCCTGAGCCCATACTCTGTAGAGGTCTGACACTGTCCAAAGCTCTTTCACTGTGAAGTTTTGTGCAGTCATTAAAAAGACAGTATTTTGTACTCTTAGAAAGCTTTACTAAGATCTTACTGTGTCTACTTAATCAGTGCGCAGGTTATTGCATACCCTAAACATTGTTGCTTACTGGTGTCCTTATTAGCTATTCAGTATATTGAAGAAAATAATGCAGCACTTCATATTTTGTACTTAACCCAGTTGTCACCAAAATCTAGTGAATCATGTTGCAAGGAAAACTACAGAAAAAGTAGCTGTCCCACTGTCCCAGGCATGGATTATGCTTAGTCCTAGGCAATATTGTAGTGTCAGTGATAAGTCGTCATGGGAAATTCTTTTTAGTCTAGGTTTAGACTTAATCTGGGTCTGGGAAACTAGCCCACAGAGAAATGGATGTGACCAGCCAGAAAGAATCGTTTGAATAAGGTTAAAAATGCACTCTTGTAAACAGAATGTGCTTTGAACTTGCTGGCAGATCTTCATTGTTTTATTGCTGGGCCACATTGTAAGACGTGTAACTGAATAAAAAAGTCTAATTCATTTCTTCTAATTCACACCAGCATATGCTGCTATGGGCACTTAACATACTATATTTAAAGAGGCAGATACTGTACAGAGTATGAATCTCTCAGTCCTTGACGTTCAATTCCTGTCCAAAAGTTTTCATTGAAAAGAATTCCAGCAAATTCAGTACAAGCATCTAATCCCCCCAAACTGTGACTCACTTTGTCTCACTTAGCTCCAGAGAATTAAGGTTACATATGAAAGATGCAGATGGTTTTGCACCTTACCTCAGCCTGAGTAAACATGCCTCAGTGATTGTATGCTGGTGTTAATGTTACTTGGGACTTTCCTTTACTCAGTTTGCTTTACTACCTGTTGGTATTTAACTGGTTTACGGCTATTTGACAGCGGGATATACTGAGAATATCTGCCTGGCAAAATGATTATGGGCCCTTTTTAGCCTCATTGAAAATGGTTTGAATAACATTTCATTGTAATTTTTTGATAAAATATTTTGACACTTAGAATTATTACCTGGAAGGTTTCCATATTATTTTAATGTAATTATCCAATTTTCATTTAGTCTTTATTTAGTTCCTTACATTTACTTTTATTTGCATATATTTACATTTCGTGTCTGAACTGAGGTTTGTGTCCAAACTTTTTTCTGTTTGATTTGACGGAAGGACATATATGCTTCTGGTTATTATCAAAATAACCCCTAAATCTTTAAACATCATTTAAAGCAGCCCACAACCTTTTTTTGCACCACGGACCAGTTTTTATGTAAAACAATATTTTCACGGACCAATACAGATACAACAAAAACAATGTGTGTTTGTTGTTTACTATTTTTTACTAGCTTGTGGGCTACATTTTTGATGTACCGTATCACCGGACTGAGATGAGACTCTGATAGTCAATAAAATATTTTTGATTCATGTAGCCTGGTACCAAATGACTCATGGACCAATACCGGTCAGCAGCCCCGTGGTTGGAAAACCCATAATGTCAACAGAATGCCTCCACTTTGTTTGATGAGTAACGGGGGCAAAATGACATGTGGTGACTTTTAAATTGTAACTGCATTATGACTGGAATTATGGGCGAGTTATGATTGAAGCATTGATGTAACTAATCGCTGTTTGGTCGTCGATGTTGGGTTTGCTAATAGATGGGTGGCGTATTACATTTGGTTTAAATATTGCATGGTTGGTGCTGAATACAATTCAGATGGAAAGTCTGTGGTCTCTGTGGCCTCTGATCCAGAGCAGATGCTTGTTCTGACCCAGATTCCAATGACTCGTCGTCAAGAAACGAGGGGGTGGAAGAACTAATTAATCAGACAGAAATGGAGAGAGAGAGAGAGAGAGAGAGAGAGAAAGAAAGAGAGAAAGTGAGAGTGAGAGAAAGTAAGAGACAGAGAGAATGTAAGAGAGAGAAAGAAAGAGAAAGAGAGAGAGAGGAAGTAAAAGAGAGTGAGAGAGAGAGTAAGAGTGAGAGAATGTACGAGAGAGAGAAAGTAAAAAGAGATGGTAGTGAAGAAAAAGTCTGAGCAAAGGAGAAATATAGAGAAACAGAGAGACAGATCAAGTGATAGAAAGAGACACAGGGACCTTTTTGCAAGGAAGAGGCCCAAAGCGATGTGGTGGTTTTATAAATCGCCTTAGGGTCATTAGGGATGGCAGCACTGTCATGGGCTGTGTGGACTGTCGCTAAGGGTGACCACTGTCCCATCACACACACACACACACACACACACACTCAGAGAATCATGCCCTGTTATGCTTTCTTGGAATGCCAGCAGGCCTTAGCGTACAACACTTACTAAGAAGCAGAACTAGCTCATTTTATTTTAGCTAATAAAAACTAGCCAAACTGGAAGCAAAATACCACTTTGTTAATGTTGATGACATGACAATAACTACATTTGACCAATTCTTACAGAGGGGCAATAAATACTATATTTAAATGAACACATACTAAGTTTAGACTTTTGTACAAATCTGAGCTGGGCACTACTACTATTAAGCCAGTGAACTGGAGAGTCTGTCGGCAAGTAAAGTCATCACAAATGGTTTTGCGAAATCAACGGTATCTGTAGCCAGCTGTAAAAATCAATACATTTGTGTAATGAATGGGGTTTTATGGATTATAGTGGCACAATATATTCACAAAAAATTATTATACCATCTTTCATTGTTAATTATATATACACAGTCCTCCATAATTATTGGCATCCCTAGTTAAGATGTGTTAAAAGTAGGGCTGTAAAGCGATTAATTAAAATTAACTAGTTAATCGCAAATCTGGAAAAAATTAATCGCGATTAATCGCAAT
>JBBPDH010000151.1:9293851-9304153 GCA_037974565.1 Clupeocharax schoutedeni
CACAGCCTTGTTTCTATCTGTAAAGTGTGTATCTGCACTCAGTGATATCTTGTATGAAATGTTTGGATATATAATTTTAAAATAGTATAATATCGACTATATATTTAGGGTGGCTTGGGATCATTTTTGGGGGCTTCAAACATGACACTAACGACCTTTCTTGGATGTGTTAGAACAGAAACAATATGCAGACTGTAAGACCAGGGCTGAAAAAATATTTATTCTCTTATGGGAGAAAACTCTTAATATTAGACAGACCAGTTTGTAACTACTTACAAACTCCTAACTGCTTATTGGGTAATCTGAGTGTTATATCACTTTCAGAAGGCTACATAGGAACTTACCACTCAAATGTATAACTAGAGCAAATATCATTAAGCTGAAAGGCTGCCAATAACCTGAGGCAGGGCTGATACTTAAAACAAAAGGAAGATACACAATAACAGTAATAAGACATGGCATAAGTGTAGCACAAAACATTTGATACAGTGATGCAATAAAGCTCGTTTTAGTGCTACTCAAAAGATGGGTCTTCAAGTGTCAGTTGAAGACAGCGAGGAATTCTGCACGTCAGACAGACAGTCGAGTGCCAGGACAGACAAGAGTCTTCCATGCGATACTTGAAGCTTGAAGGGCTTCATATACAGATTAGCCCTCTCCCATTGTCATCTAGAGGGAAGGGACTGGTTTTAAATCTAATGTGTGGACCAACAGGAAAGGGAATCCTTAATGTGAAGATAAGCAGTGCTGTTGCATTCTGGATCAGTTGCAATAGCCTGGTGGTCTGCACTTGAAGACCTTTAGTCAAGCCTTGAGATGCCAAGACGCTGTACCTGGGTGGCCTCAGTAACATGGTAGTTTTTATAAACATCAGTATCAATCTTGGGCTGAGAATAACCCAGTCACCAAAAATGCTGAGATAACAGTAATCCTGCTGACCTGCTGAACCTGCCCCCTCCTGAAGAAGTCTGTTGTGATCTTGTTACTAGTATTGTGTTGTACATGCACATGTAAACATATGCATACATGTATGTAATGTATACAGTGTTAGTGTCTGTTATTTCTTGGAAGAATGAAAGTTTCATGTTTATTTATACAAAGTTAGCGTCACATCCAAGCTCTCATCCTGCATCATGTGTGTATACATAATGCGTACATTCCTGCACGTTTTGATCAGCGAGCTGATTGCCAGTCCTTTGCTTGTGTGATTAAATCAGGAACGTGGTTTGTCCTTGATGTTCCCAATGCAATGGAAAACTTTGATTTCTGTGCAAAGCAGATTACGCTACTCATCTTTCCAAGTAGTCCTTGGGAGGTGTTTCATGGCAGAAAGAAACTGTCTCCATATGCTGGTACTATCAGGCAGAGAGCCTAGGGCCTCAGTTCTTTCTTCTTTGTTCCAAGTGCAGTGCCCGAACCACACCAGGGGCTGAAAAAAAAGATCTTTGTATTAACATGACTCATATGTGTCAATGAGTCAGTGAGGTACGTTACATGAAGACAGTTGCTGTCTTTCAGTTTTCGGTTTTAATTCACACGATACTATCATGTCAGTTCAAAGCGCTGTTTTTCCAGTGCGCGGGTCTCATATAAACTTTAACATGGGAAGGAATGGAGGAGGGGAGCGAAAAGTGTAGAGTGAAGTGTGCAAGACTGCATATGCCCAAGAGACACCTGCATATACTTGCACTAATGTAGCAGGGGTGTGCATTAACTTTTTTATACAACCTGTCACACCCACTCACACACAAAAAGGCCATCTGTCACTCTGCAGCGGCACCACTCAGACATGCAGACACACACACATGTACATATAAAGCAGACCCTAAGAAAATGGGTTTGTACACCAGTCTATTTTAACACCCCACCTTTAAACAATCAGTCATATATAGCATGTTTCAAGAGTGACACCACGCATGTGTGTGTACTCGTATGCATCTGGATGTGATCAGTGCGGAGTGGAGGCGGGATTTCTCGTATGCCACACTGGGCACCTGTTAATTGTCTCATGCTGAGTGTGTCATTGTGTTTGGATCATAGAGTTAAGTAGTGTTTGACTGTGTTTGCATGTGTATGTGTCTTGGGGGGCATTCCTGGGATGTTTCTTGGTAGCTTCTTTTGGGCAAAGAAAATCTCCCCACGAAGCCCAAATAGACTGGTTTATTTTCTTCAGTTCTTGGGTTCACGCATCCTTGCATCAAACGGTTGTCTGAAACGTTTATAAGTCCGTCCGGCCTGCATGCAGATGTGCTGTTGTATTTCCACAATGGATTTATTTTTAGTAATCACTCTGGAATGACAGTGTTAGGTTACTGTTAACATCACTGTCAACAACTCGTTTGGTTCTCATCCTGTTATGCAACATAATGCTGCTTAACGTGTGTAGCACACAACAGAGTGACTGTCTTGGAGTCATTTCCTATGGAAGGAGGTATTCTTTAGCTGCGGGTTTACGATAAATGATGCTGTGACAGATTTTCTCAACAAATGCAAAGAAATTCTGGTATAGTGAAGCGACAATCTAAATGGTCAGCTCAAACATATTCCTCACACCAAATGTAAATGTGGGGGTCCGAGAGCTCCAGCCTCTACTGAACTTTTTGATTCACAAAAGTTGTTCGCAAAAGCAACAATCAAGTACTTTTTGTTCATATTGTCAACATATAGTGATGGTGTGAATGCATGTTGCTCTTCTATGGTTCTGTGTTACACACTTGCTGCACTTTGTCCAAAGGTTTGTAGACACCAGGTCATGCAAAATGAAATTAATTGTCAGATAGTCTGTTCTATCTTAACAATCTTTGATCTTCAACAAGGGCTTTATACTAGATGTTGCAACATTGCTGTGAGATCATAATGGCATTCAGCCACTAGAGCATTAAAAGTTGTTCATACCAAATCTCGAGTAATTTAAGTGGACAGCAAAATAAATAACCATTTGCTAAAATGTGATGGAAGTCCTTGTTCGTGTACAGACTGTACACATGCCATGGACGCGTGTCACACGTGGATTGGTTGTAAATAAACTGTTGGGGAAACAATGAAAAAAGAACTGATGACTCCATTAATTAGACAGTACTTTGTTGTTGCTAGGGACAAACCAGGGCATGTAAGTGTTATATGGTCATATGGATCTCTGTCCACTTCCTAGTGGTGGTTTGAGTGACAGATGCATTGGACCTCCTATTAAATGCATACTGATGCCAGGTGTGAACAGAATCCCTTCAAGGTCAAGTATTACTGCAGTATGCTTAGTACTACTTCACAAACGTAACTCCAACATATCTAAAAGATAGTGACGTGTCAGTACATTGAATTTTCTATAATCTGAGCTTTTCTAAGGAGATTATATACCTTGTATATGTGCAACTGGATGCCTGTGCCAGCATTAGGGGTGTCTGCATACTTTTAGACATCTAGTGTATGTTGTGCGGAATAGAATGCCAGCTTGCAAATTCAAGTCCCATTATTCTTTGTATGTGGAGCAAAGCTCTTATCTCTTATTGATTTCAGGTTAGTGCTTGCTGGTTAATGATTGCTGGTTAATGATTGCACAAGGTCAACCCTGAGTTTGTGTGTGTATATATGCACATGTGAGCATGTTTTATGAGCACTCCTATTCATTTGCTAAGGCTGAGCAGAGCATGACATTGTGCGTGCTGTGGTCCAGCGCAGTTCAAGCCAGGAACCCTGCAGTGAGCCTTTGCCCTAACCGAGTGAATTATAGCTAGGCACAGGCGGGCCTTCCTGCTGGGCTTGTGGTCCAACCTGAGACCATGCAGGCCCCAAATAAATCACACTCGACCTCAGTCACTAAGCCTGCCTTCAACATGGAGCTCTCTATGTAGTGATAGTCAGTAAATAGCTGCATTTTATATATAAAGCATATTTTATTCCTTTAAGTCATTATTCATTATTAACTTCTTGGTCTTCGGGTTTGTTCACAAATTGTTATGAATTACTTACTATATAAACAAATTTACATGAGAACAACTGAAATGAGGGCCTATGTGCAAGCTCTTAAGGTGCAAAGGGTAAACACAATAGCTGACCAATGTGTTTCGTTGGAGAATCTGTGTACTTGCACCTATTATATGCCAACTAATAGCAGTGAACCATGTGTTATCAGTCTGGATCATAAATATCAATGATAAAAAAAACTAGGAAAACAATATTCCTCTGTGTAGCTCCTCTATGTAGTTTTGTTAGCTCTAGATTAATTGAGACCTAAACCTTGTTTTATTTGAAGTTTTATCGAGCATATACATAAACTATAACATATATTTGACTCGTATCATATCAGCTCATTAGAACATTTTGCAGGTGTGAGATGGCGTGCCAAAAAGAGACAATACAAATCATAAACAAGTTGTACTTACAGTAACTTACAGAAACATCATGGGTTGGGCAAGGCTTGGGTCATTGTTTAACAAATATTTGGCTCTCAGAACAGGTCAAGTGTGTTAGAAAAGAGTTTTCCCTAGTCATCTGACATACACTTCTGTAATTATTTTCTATATACACCGATCAGCCGATTAAAAGCATCTGCCTAATATTGTGTAGTAAGTCTTGTGAGTTTCAGGAAAGTTTTTTCAGCACATCCCACCAACATTTAATTGGATTGAGGTTTGCAGAAGTTGAACTCTTTGTTCCTCAAAGCATTCCTGAACAATTTTTGCAGTGTGACAGGTTGCATTATCTATTGAATGAGCTCACTGACATTAGGAAACACTGTTAGGAGTGTACTTCATAAACACTGTGCAACAATGTTTTTGTCGGTGGTACGAGTCAATATGCATCCAGCCATCCACATGATACTTCATCAGACCAGGCCACATTGCTTCATTAGTCCATAGACCAGTTCTCAGACTCACATGCCCATTAAAGGCCAAGCTGCATCCATGCAGCGCCAAAAACAGCAAGCTGTGATGCACTGTCAGGTCATGTAGGTTTTATTGTTATTTCCACCATACACACACACAGTACATACAATAAAAAGAGACAACGTGCCTACAGGACCATAGTGCAACACAAGAGTAAAACAGAACAGAACAGCACAAGACAACAGGTGCAGGCAGGACACAAAAGTGTACGGGAAACACAAGCACAACAATACAAAAATAAATAAATATGATGTGCACATATAACAGCACTGTGTGTTCTGACACCTTTCTATCACACCCAGTCCCAGTTGTTTGTTAGCAGTTGTCATTCATTGCTCCATGTTTGGTAGGTAATAACCACTACATATTTTGTTTTTCCCTTTGTGGCTAAAGGCTGTATTTTATACTTGTATTTGTATTTACTAATTGTATTCCATAGTGTCACGTCTATTCAACATTGATTTCACTGAGACAAATTTCCCATACATGCAAGTGTGCTTGGCCTGTAAATTATTCTAATCATGATTAACAGCATGGTACATAATTGAGGTAGACAGGATTAGGGTTAGGGTTAGCTGCTCTTTAAATTATGTGAATAGTTCCTAAAGAATGCACCAATAGAAATCTGTTACAGTGTCAAATCCCTGTTCAATTTACCACTGATGTTCAGGACAAGCCCCATGAATCTGCCCAAAATCTTTGTCTTCTTTACTTTTGCCACTCAATCTGCCCTTCGTTTCTCCCTTTCTATCTGTCTCTCTCTCTCTCTCTCTCTCTCTGTCACTGCCTGTCTCTCGCTCCCTGTCTGAGGTAAAAGGTTAAAAGATGTGCTCCCTGCTGGCTCGAAAAGGCCAAAGCCTCATTCGAGTGGTTCATGAATTTCTGCACCAGATGTTTCTCAGGAAAAAATATGCAGGCTAACACACACACACATACACAGAAACATACACACACACACACACGCACACACACACACACACACACACACACACACACACAAACACATAAACACATACACACAAATATTCACTCTCCACAGCCCTCAAGGATGAACTCATACCGTTGATTAATTGAAGACAGACATTGTTCTCGTTTGTTCCTGAAAAGCGTACCAAGAATAAGTAGGCACTCACTTCTTTTATGGATGTGGGCAAACTTTTACTGGAGACATAAAAGCAATAGAATTATCAGCACTGAATGGGTGGCATTGCATTGCAGTGACAGAATTATACCTAAAGTGTATACACAGCCATTACTGAGATGAATACCCCCCATACACACTGAATGGTCACACACAAGACAATGTATTAGTCTGAGGATACACAGCCGAATAATGACTGCGGTTTTATATCGAACCTTGGTGGTGGCATAGTGGGTAGGATACTTGCCTCTAGACCAAGAGGTCATGGGTTCGAATCCTACCTTCCACCATTCCACCAATGGCACACCACCATTGGGTCCCTGAGCACGACCTTTAACCCCAAGTTGCTCCAGGCAGACTGCCCCCTGTAGTTAGGGAATGGAAGTCGCTTTGGATAAAAGCGTCTGATAAATGCCGTAAATGTAAACCACTGGAATGACTGAATGGCTCATTGTGAGTCAAAAAATGGTTCTTTTCATGTGTGGCATTTGGATTATGCAACATTTGGCTCGACAAGGTTATAACGGTCAAAGGCTTCAGTGATCCATATTATTATTCATTATTGTCTACATCGTTCATTGGTCTGCATGATGGAGAGCCCACTATATGTTTTCATAAAACATGTTTTAATTTAAAAAATTGTATCGAATAAACTATTTATGGTACTATACAGAGGGAGGGTAGAGACAAGTGTAATGGGACCTTAGGACCACACACGCATAGATGCACACAATAACTTTGGCAATAAACGTTTTGCCAAACTATTACATAAAACATTAAACTCAGAGTGTGGGTTGTAAAAATTATGTTTTATGGAGCTGTGTTGAAACACAACCAAAAAGTGAACAAAACCAAAGCAGAAAAATCTGTGTAACATGGTTTTCATCTACAGAATTGTTCATTCAGCTCACAATGCCACGCTAGGCTTGTGAGGGCACTTTCTTATCCTGACACTGTCAGGTAGGCGTGTTGACTGCCCTCTAGAGAAATATAAAAATGACAACGTAATTGTAAAAAAGCAATCGTTTGAAGACATTTAACAAGCACCCTGTGAAAGATCAAACCTTAAAGATCATAGCATTGTGTTGCATTACAGCTGTGCGATTATGGAAACATGTATTAAAAGACTAGAAGGGAGAAAGACTTAGGGCTTTTGCTGAAGGCTTACATGGTGACATCAGGCCCTCCACTGAGTAAACGAGTGTGAGCGAGACGTTACCTAATGTTTTATAAACATACATTACAAATATGCTTTACCCCCAATACAGCTCCGGGTAAGCTCAGCACTCCTGTGGAGGCGGTGTCTGAGCAGGATAAATTACTGAACCCATTTCTAAGGGACCCCTTTGATGGAGAAACTGAAGTATATTTTTTAAATGTGTGCCCAATATAAAATGTATTTTTTACATTCTTTAATAAACACTTAATGTTATGCTTTTAATAGTGTTTTGCACAACATAAGCAGCAATTAAATAGACACAAATATTATTATTACACCTGAAATGCACCTATAAGCCATTAGGTACACATTCTTTATATTTATACTCATTATCCATTTTATCAGCTACACTTAGCACATCGGTGCACCTATACTGCTACTGCTACTACTACTACTAATATATATATTTTTAATTACAATAATAATAAGCTAATCTTAATCTAAAATATAGCCTAGGTCTACCAGGTTGGGAAAATACTACTCTGTTAATGAATTAAGGATACTCATTCTATTCATATACTAAAGTATAGGGACAGTTTGGGGAAAGAAAAACACTAACGAGCAAAAGTGAAACAAAGCTAACATTTTTGGATAGACAACATCCTTTTTTCCAATTTTAAATAAGTTATCTCACACACAGGATTATAAGAAAGGAGCTTCCAAAATCGCTATGGTTTATCGCCTTGTATTGAATACTTGATTGATTGACGTTTGTAAATACTTCACAGCTATGGTTACTTTCTGATGACTCTTACATACAGATGATGGTAAAACAGTGGACCAGTGCATCATTATCCCCACATCACCCAAATCGTCTTCATGTGTGACTTTTTTATTTTCAGTTTGTTTCTTGCTATTGATCAGACCAGTTTTCCTTAACAATTATATCCACTTTTCTAATAGTCTGATAGAAGACTGGGACACAGTGTACTGCACTGTTGGGTCCAATTTCCCCAAAATCTGCAGACTACATTGAAAAAAGTGGTGCTTTGCACTCACATGAATTCAGTGTGTTTGATGGTTGCACATAAATAAAAAACATTTTTTCAGTGTATGGCCTACTAGGATTAAGAATCGTAGCTCTGGCTTTAGCATGATTGCATGCTTTGCTGCACGTCCACCCAGAGGAGTGGCAAGCGTCAGTCAGAGCCATTGAACTGGAGCACATATCTGGGCTTCTCAGCGTGCTGGAAGGCTTGCATCCCGTTTTCACTCACCCGTTCACTTCCTGTCCATCATTAATGGCGTCGGGCCTGTAAACGGTGAGGACTGTGTGTTCTGTTATCACTCACCGTGAGCCACAACTCGCTTCCTCCAGACGAGCCTGGCAGTCCATAAAAGAGGCTAGCGTGGGAGCATTATTTACTCTATTCTATGGGACAGCCTGCGCAATAATGTAGCCTTATGACACAACACCACACACACACACACACACACAAACCCTGCACTCTATCATTACCTCCTAGTAGGGAGTACAAAGGAGATCGGAGGGTTCTGGAAAGTGGCATAAGTCTTTGCTCCCTGTGTGTGTGTGAGTATGCAGGGGGAGTCGTGATCCACATGTGTTGCTCTCTATCTTTGGGGAGGCTAAAGGAACATCCATCTGGTTCAACTAAGCCACTTTGAGGCCTTACACTGAGTTCACGCTACCTGTTTCTTTATCACCCAACACTCACTCTTTCCATGTCTAACATTTGACCAAGAGGTCTCTAGAGAAATCCAGAGAAAGTAGCAGTCAGCGACCTGACAGCCCGCCATGGTTAAATCAGTTAGGCTCAGCCTAACTGAAAATGATCAGTTTAGTTCTTGCCTTCTGTTCTTTTTCCATTCCCATTTCCAAGGATTTAATCCCATCCAGATGCCCGGACCCAAACAGATAACTATTGCAAATAAACATTCAACGCTGACAAACCACCTGTTGGAGCGTTATATTGCACCACTTCCTGCTTCTTTTATCCTCTTGAATTCTTTCTCTAGTGCGCCGTCTATGCCGCATTTGCGCAAAAATCTCTGAGAGATTATGGCATGCTGGAATCCGATCCTACTGTATTTAGTCACGTGCAGTGGGTGCAATTCTGCTGCAGTTAGAGGACCGTGCAGAGAACCTGGGGGAGGGTTTTTTCCATCCTTCAACAGAATTCAGTAGTTATCATCGTCACTGTGCTCTACATTTGATCTGCATCATTATTTGATTGATGAAATTAATTACAGAATCAAATATGCATTCATTTTCCATTCTGTATTCAGTCTATTGTACACTTATACCTGTTTTGATGTCAGCGTAAAAAAACCCTTTGCTCTGGTATATAAACCATAGAGGGCCTAGGAAGGTTAACAGCTTCAACCCTTGTTTTAATTATTCTTCGGAGTCTGGAGCGTGTCTCCTTTGTGTAAACAAGGATGACGTTTAGCAGGGCTGAGAGGGCATAAGATACAGAACACTCGAGTGCGATCTATTCGAACTGTGTCTTTAAAAGTGTGACCATGACAATTTAGACCATCTGAGGGCTTTGTTTACATACTTCAGGGCCGTGCTGTGATTTTTAAAACCATGTTGTTTATATCAGCTTTGTTGTATATAAACATTTTATCTTGAAGTCAGTGTCTTTTGTATGCCCCTAGGGGACTTATCCTGTTACCAGACAATATGTGAGGCATTTTGAATCTACTGTTTGCAAACAAGGATTGTGTAAACAATGCATTTAAGTTTCAAAACTGGTTCTTGCACAGCATCACTTGAAGTTGAAGTTGAAGTTGAAGTTGAAGTTTATTGTCATATGTACAGAGTACAGTGTACAGAGCACAATGAAATTCTGACTTGAACACCTTCTTCACAGATAGAACATAAAGACATAAAGGACATGAAATACAACACAGTGCAGCAGCAGTAGCCTTAAGTTATTATAAAGTGAAGTGACAGTGCCATGTAAAGTAACAGTGCAGTGTAAATGTAAAGTGTTGTGTGCTACAGTGTCATACCTAGTATGAAGAACAGATGTATTGTGCAACAGAGAGGACCACAGTTACTGTGTGTTGAACAGTCTGATGGCACTGGGGTA
>JBBPDH010000151.1:9304253-9314253 GCA_037974565.1 Clupeocharax schoutedeni
CATAGAACAGAAAAAACAAAAAACAGAAAGCATAGAAAACCAGGGCTGCCACGGCTCACGAAGTCCCAGCCGTGACACCCTCCTTGTAGACTCCCAGTGTAACATTTCCAATCTAGTCGGTTACGAAGGTGAGTATTCAGATATCTTCAACACTCCTGGTCCCTCTAAAGTCCCTCTAAAGTCCACAGGCATGTCACTGCATTGCCACATTTAGGACGAGGTGGATGTTCCCACACCATGCCACAAAGAGCCCAATCAGTCCCCTGTATTCAGTCTTCTGTCAAAGACTGCCCCACACCACATCTGAGAACTTTTGCAGATTATAAGACTCCAGGTTATACTGGAAGTTGGTGAGAGTAAAGTGTTGAGCGCTCCTCCTGTGTTGCTATCCTGCTCAGACACATATCCCCTCAATTGCACAAACGGTGGTCTGTGCATCAGGTAGTTATAATCTATGAGGTTGTGAAGGTGTCTACCTGCATCTTGGAGCTTGGAACACAGAAGTTTATGCTGTAGGCACTTGAGAAATCAATGACAATGATCCTCGTGGCATTGACAACTTCAACCAGGTGAGAAGCAAGCAGATGATGGCATTCTCATCTTCAGCCTCAGTGTGGCAGGTAAACCTCAGAGTGCTTTGGCACTGGAACAAGGCAGAGTGTCTTTCACAGCACTGTCACACTCTCCTTTTTCAGGCTAAGGTTGAAGAGGTGCTGTAGAATTCCATTGCTGGTCTGGCAATTCTTCAGGACCCTGAGTTTATGCCATCCAGACCTAATACTTTGTTCTGGCATAGTATTTCCAGCTGCCTTGTCACCTTGCTGCTGGAAACAGACGAGCAGGTGGGGGAGAAAGAGGGGAGCTCAGTTTCATGTGGTGGGGGAGGTGTTGATGTGGCTGTGAAGTCCATGGTGGGACTTATGGGTAGAGAGGACACACCGTGTGAATCATTAGTCCTGATCACTGAGGAGGTGTGAGAGAGAAGCAGCTGTGGGGGCCACGAGGACGTGGGGTCTGTCTGGCTGCGGTAGTGGAAGGAGGCAGCTGAGGGCCATGGACTGAACCTGATGAGGAACACATTCAATTCATTTGTTTTGTTCCAGTTTGAGCCCGATTCCTCAGCCTCAGCCTGATCACCCTTCACCTTGACGCCTGTGTTCATCTCCTTTCCTGACCACACATCCTTCGCATTGTATTACTGGAGCTTATTTTACTCGTTTAGCCTTACCCATTCTTGTTCTCACTTTTAGCTCCTTTTGCACACACCACATTAATCCCCTGTTCCTGTCCCTGAAGGCTCGTTCCTTCCTGTTCAGCAGCCCCATCAGGTCACTGGTGATCCAGGACTTATTATTGGAGAACAAAATTGTCATGACATTTTGATGCGACCTATATTTCTGGTTATAATGAATTGAAAAACAACAAAAAAGGACATACAAGGTTTTGTTCTGACAGAAATGTAAGGCCTTCTTGTGTCCTTGCGCATGTGAGAGGTGAGACTGCTTCAATAGCCCAGCTGAAACACGAACATGATCTCGCAGTGTGTTTGTGTGTGTGCGCATGTGTGTGTGTGTGTGCGTGCGTGTGAGAGAAACATTCGTGTGAAGAGGGCGGAGGTGCTATCGGCACAGTGCTGTTCTCTATAAAACACTCTGCAAGAAATTCTCCTCCTTACCCTCTCACTCCCTCCCTCACTTTCCAGCAGCTGCATATAAAGCGCTGCATTAGGCGACTGTCCGTCTGACCACTGCCTGATCCAAAACTGAACCAGTAGGACATTATGTTTCCAGTTAATGATTTGCTGTCCACAATGCAACACATGGGCCAAGTTACCAGGGCAGAGTAAATCTGATGAAGGTCTTGCATGGGGGCCCAAACCTCATAGCAGAAATAAAATTAGGTTGTAGTGTAGTTTATGTTTGTTGCATGCACTCCAAGCTAAGTAAAAGCACAAAAGTGATTCTTCTTTTTATATTAAGCAAGATGAGAAGACATTAAAGAGATGGAGAAGTGCTAACTTTTAAAGCTACAAAGGCAGTCAAGTGGTCAGAACATGGGGAAAAGCGAGAAGGAGACACAGGCAGAGTCTGCAGGCATGGGACTTGTGTTTTTTTTCCATCTGAGCACTTTATTTTCAATAAACATTCACTCAGCTGCAATAACATCCACAGAAATAGTCATTCGATCTCACATACTCAATCTCAGACATAATAGCAACAAACAGACAGACACATACACTTGTTTTTATTCATTGCCAGGACATGGGGTCCAATATGAATTACACTGTATATATTCTAAATGCCCAAAAGTGTTCATAAACCCTTTCTAATGAGTAAATTCCGGTCATTTAAAGTTGCTGACAAGGATACACCGCTTGTACAGGACTGTTGTCAGCATAGGAAACAGCCACACATGAGCCTGTGGTCACTATGCCCAATGCCAAGCATCGGCTAAAGGTGTATAAAGCCCCCCAACATTGACCTGGGGAGCTGTGGATTTGTCTTCTCTGGAGTGATGGAACACCTAGAACCAGTTATGCAACATCAGTAGATGACCTCACTAATACACCTGGACACAGATAAATCCTCACAGCAATTAACTAAATACCAGGTGTGGTGACCTGCACAGGTCGGTGATTTCCCTGCTAAAATACACTTAACCTGGCCATTAACAGGTAAGTCTAACCAGGTGTGTACAAATCTTCTATGTCTAACCCTTAACCAAACAGTGAGTTTATCCTCAGTAAGCCTTTTTTTCTATTTTATTCTAGAAAATATGTCGCATTTGGAAATAAGCACTTTATAGAGGAGCATTTTCTTAAGTCAGTATACAAACACACGATCAGGGGAGTTCTTTAAAGACAAAGAATTGCTGAACTCAAACAGTCTTCAAGAACTGCAAAAATTGGGCCACTATGGGACACAGTGCTTTTTATTATCTGTCTTAGCCCCGCCCCCACACACACACACCCACCTCCACCACTACACGCACACCTCCAATCCTCCCTCTTTCAAACTCTGGCTCTTCCCGTAGAGAGACACAGCACAATGCTCTGCGTTCCATTCTCAGAATGCCTTTGAATAGTGGGACACAGCACGCTCAGGAGCCTTCAAGGAGAGGAATTCCTGAAGAAGAAAAAAAGAAAAACAAGAGAAATGAGAGAGAAATGTGCTGAGTAATAAGAGCCGTAATCTGAGCAACAGAGGTGGCTGGTGGAATGAACATGGGGGGGGGGGGGTTTGGGGGGGTGTAATTCTGCTTGTTTTCAGTGGGCCAGTCTCAACATAAGGCTTCTGCAGCTCTCTGCGTTCCAGGAGCCGAAGCCGGCACAGGCTCAGGGTTATTGCAGAGCACAGCCAGTGCAGCAAGACGGCTCATGCAGTGCTGAGCCAGCACAATCCAACATCCAAGACACACTCTAATCATCTTCTACCACCCAGCAGGGTGGCTGCCTGGCATAAGGAGAGCCGGATGCTTGGGTGAAAGGATGGATTGTTGGATTCTTAAACGCATGAGTCATTGGTGATTTAGCACTTATATCTAAAACAAATAAATCTTCAGTGTGCAAAATGGTGTAAAACTGTCTATTTTTTATTTAATTTTATTTATTAACGTAATATTATTTTAGACAGATTTAAAATGTCAGTCGACCTTGTCACATGATGATAAAAGAGATTATAGGTATATGAAACAATGATGACATATTTCTTCCATGTCTTATGTCTACCTAAACTTTCACCTCTTTGTCTGTTTAGATTTCTTTAACCTCTGTTTCTATTTAAAGTACTTAGAAATACCCATGCACACATGCATGCTGGGATGAGTATTCTTAATACTATGAATGTTTTTAAAAGTTAAAATATTAAAGCTTTAAAAAAAAGTCAGAATGCTCTATTAATCCTTTAAAATAAAGAGACTGTTTTGTTATTATATTGCCCATAATAATGATATAAACTGACCTGGCTGTATTGGTTCTTATTCAAAAAGTAGTCTGTACTGAAACACTCCTTATAACTTCAACATGAATTAGTTTTAGATCTAAACTTTGATAAGGTAAATGTATGTTAAAGCACCGTAATGTACTAAAAAACAGAGTTTGATTTTCATATTATCACTACCAGAAATTAACCACATATCTCCAGAAAAGTAACTTTTCAAGAGAAGAAATTAAACTTGCTCAACTTACAGTGTGCAAAGCAGATAGTACAGATATGTTTGTAGTGCACTTTATTACAGTAACCACATAAAAAAACTGTTTGTCTTTCCAAAGTTGTTAGTGCACTCCAAAAGCACTAATGAGCCTCTAATGTTATCAATTAATTGCCCAACTACCAAACCACTTTATAATGTTTTGATATGTGATGTTTTGATAATATCATGTTTTGATATGTGGCTGTCAAAATGACTTGATTAAAATATATATTTTTAAAAAGCATTACTTAAAATTTGCATTCTTGTCAGGGGCCTTTTATTTTGGAGTGTGGGGTTTGTGGGTGTGTTTTCTTTGTCACTGGATTTTCTGTCCATGTGCCATGTGTTTTCTGTTCCAGCTGTCCTGTGTTTAGTGGTAATGGGGTTTCTGTATTTAAGGCTGTTTCTTCTGTTCATTTCTTGTCTGCGTTTCGTCATTATATGAGCCTTATGTTTCATGTGAGGCCGTGTTTTGCTTTGAGCCCTCGTGCTCCTTTTCATTTCTGAGTTTAAATAAACACCCACTGAACACGTCACTGAAAGAGAGGAAACCCACATAGACAAGAATTTCACTAATTGTTTCTTTTTATAAATTGTATTATATGGTTACTTGATTAATTGCCAAAATAATTGCTGAAGTCACGTGTGAACACAGCAGAGCACACTGTGTGAATGATGTAACATTTTTTCTTTGTATTTAACCCATTCACCAAGTGAAGCAGTGTTCTGCCACCAACATGGAGCGCCCAGGGAGCAGTGTATGGGGACAGTACATTAGTGGTGCCACTAGCTGCTAGGATTCAGACCCACACCCTTCTGATCATAGGAGCAATTTCCTGACCACTAGGACACCACCTGCACCAGTAATGTAGGTGAAATTGCTTTGCTCTACCCATTATACCACAAGTACGCCTGCTATGCATTAAGTACATTCATGAATCAGTTGTAAACATGATGACAGTTGACTAAAGCTGACTAAAGGCAACAGAGTTAACCTATATTATTGATTTTTTTTTGCAAGAACAGGCTACAGTTACCTACAACCATGGGTGCTGGGGGGGCCCATGGTTGTAGGTAATGGGGAGCGGCTGTGTGTGTGTGCAGGGCTTAGCTGTTGTCCAGGAGGGGAAAAGTCGGGGGAATAAAAAAAAGGATTTTGAAAAGGTTTCTAGGTTCTGGCACCCATGTCTACAAACCTAGTGAAACCTAAGCGCTCTAAGAAAGTGAGTGAGTGAATGAGATTTTCAGGCTTTTCATACAAGCTTTCCATATATCAGCAGAACATGAAACTGAATGACGCTATGCATAGCATAACCAACATCCAAAAGAGCATAGCTACCTGTCAGGCATGAATAAGAAAAGGAAAGGCTTCAACAGAAGACCATGTAATACCCAGAAGTGCAGTTTGAAAGGTGGTCGCCCTGCAGTACAAGTAAGAATTCAAAAGTGAGGGGACAGGGTAGTCAAGAAACCATTTACTATTCCCTGGGCTTGTTTGTTATATTTCAGAATTACTGCATACTACACACTTTTCACAGTGGTTGTACACTCTGCTTTACTGTTTATTTAGTTCGTTTTTGGAAAACTTGGAATTTTTCCAACTGGCTGTCATGGGTCCTGGAATCATTATAGCACTGTGGACATATCCCCCACCCCCACACACTTTTCAAAATCATTCGTCCACACACACTTTTTGTTTCCCAAACAATGGTCGAGACTCTCCGACTACCTTGTATTTTATTATGATGTGAAGACTAATGCGTGCTATATGATGCATTGCTCTGTTTATGACATAAATACGATATAAATAATTCTGTTCTGCATTGGAATCCACAGTCATTTCTCTGCCACTGGAATGATGGGAATGCATACTGTCCAGAGTGCACATAATTCTGATTTTGACATTATGGCACAGAATGCATGTACTTTTCATCTACTGTGATAAATACTTTGGTTTCAGACACACTTATCTTTCTGGTGTACCATTATGGCATACTGTTTAGAGCAGCATGCGGTTTCAGACACAGCTATGGAAAAAGAGGTTTCTGTGTGATGTGTATAGAACATACATACCATATAACACAGATTCTAACTGCTGCTGGATACACTATGAAATGCTGCATTCAATTCTAATCATAATCTGAGCTAAAAATGTTCCTTTTGGAATCATATAACTACACAAACAGATACCACATATCCAAAAGTATCAGTGAATTCTACTTTAAAGTGCCCAGTATCTCTGTATACCTAAGAACAAAACAAACTTCCTTGTACTTGTACTATTATGTAAATGAGCACTTTTCTGATTAGCTGTGCCTCAAAAAGTTAAAAACTGCAGTGTGAGTGGACAGGATCTGCTTGGAGGTTGAATAGGTTATCTAAATGTACCTGCTTTTGTGACATCACAAAAACAATACATTGCTACAGGCTATTTTTGAAGCCTTGTGTTTATACATGAACTGTACAGGACAGTTTCGAAACTTTAACCAGCTTTTTATTCTGCAAGATTAGTAACATTCCGTTTAACAGTCCCTTTCACATTTAATGCACGTTGATGTAACAAGATTTGAGCCATGGTGAACCATTGCTGGTTATTCGTTTGTTGGATTTGAAGCACAGCCGGCGTTTTCAAACAATGCTAAAATGTTTTGACTTAGGAAACTTGCCGCCGGACCATGAGGTCCGATAAGTTTTGCACAATTTTTTTACCTCAGTTACAGGAAAACTGACACTGACCCACTCAGTCCTCCCATTAATTCGTCGTTCTTTCTCCCATTCCCCTTTAAATGCCATCGGTGAGATTTCTCCCGCACTCAGCTCAAGCCGGGCTGTGTTTGCGCAGCGACGCAGCGCAGTTCCGTGTCCAGGCGCTCTGATTGCGCGCCAATGAGCCCCGTGCTCGAGTTTGACCAAGAAGGATGTGCGCGGTCCCTTAAGACCGAGGATCCGGGCTACATAATTCATACCGGGGGGTGTGACTTTGGTTGCGCGTGCTTTTCCTGCCCTGTATAAAACGCGCTCGTGCGGCGGAGCGCAGTTACAGATGGAGAAGCGCAGCCGCTCCGGCGGGGTGTACAGCCGAGCCAGAACGACGTGACAGAAGCCCCCCGTTACACCCACCCCCCAGTCCCGGCTACACCCCCGTGCTCCAAGCTTTATTTTGCCGGGTTCTCTTTCACCCGTTTCAAGCCGAGCGCCCGAAGTTCCTCTGAGAAAAAAAGGGGGGCCACACTGACCCCGGACCGGCTCGCGCTCCTACCTCCTCTTCCTCCTCCTGCTCCTTCTCCCTTGCGCGTCCGATGACGGCGGCGCAGCGCGCTCTCTGCCTGGCGGCGCTGCTCGCGGCCGCCTCCGCAGCCTCAGTCGGCGTCCGCCTGGTACACGCTGCGGGCCCCGTGGTTCACTGCGAGCCGTGCGACGAGGGCGCGCTCGTGCAGTGCAAGCCGCTGCCTCGCGAGTGCGCGGAGCGCGTGCGCGAACCCGGCTGCGGCTGCTGCATGACATGCGCGCTCGCCGAGGGCCAGCCATGCGGCGTGTATACGGGTCGCTGCGGCGCGGGGCTCTCGTGCCAGGCGCGACCCGAAGAGACCAAGCCCCTGCAGGCGCTGCTGGAGGGGCGCGGGGTGTGCAGAAACGCGCCGCGCAACAGGCCGGTCGGAGGGCTCACGACGCGCGGAGCGGGTGAGTAACCAAAACGACAACAAAGTCCGCGTGCTGGGTGCGCGCGCATGAGACTGTTAGTGTGTTCACTAGTCTACTTTCACTGACAGGTTTTCATTTCAGCATGGAGTTTGTGAATGTTTTTTTTTTTTTTTTTTGCTTAGATTTGTTTCTTGAATATCGTGCTCCGCTTGGATATTTAGTTGCGTGCTGTTTACTGACGCTCTAACTGCTGGAACTGCCGGAGTGACCATGCCCTATTCATTCTGGGCGCTTATGTTAAACAGGACATATTGCTGAGTTGTGCTATGGTGCTGACCAGAATGTTGGGGGCGCGTGCGTTTAGTGTTGACTTCTCTCGTGCAAGTGCACTGGTTCGTTGACACAGACACACAGAGCTTGACGCGCAAGAGAAAGGGGTCCTCTGCGCCGTTGCGGCGGATTACTGTGCAACCTGCACCCGCGTCCTGTAGTTTTCACCCCTCCTCACCCTACCCCACCTCAAGCTGTGCCGTGAAAACTGCCCCACACTGCTGCCGTTGTTCCCTACGGCACGACCTGGAGCACCACAGCGACCCCTCTATGCCGTTTTATATGTGCGGTGTGTGCATGGGAACGAGAGAGGGAGAAAGTGCTCCGTGTGTGTGTGTGTGTGTGTGTGTGTGTGTGTGTGTGTACACAGTGTGCGCGCTAAAGTTTGGCCTCGCCAACCCGATCGTTAAGAATGCCACATGTGCGTATTTTTAGTACCCAGAGAAGACGAGAGATCGTTCTGTTTTGAACGCGTATGTGTTCTTGTGTGTCTTAATGAATGAATGACGCTCTACGCTGTTTACCTGCAAGGTCGAACGCTTTCCCCACCACACACACACAGACACACACACACACACACACACACTGCACATTTTCCCGAACTAACTGCACAGGGGTCTGCTTATTACTTGTATTACTAGTCGCTGTCTTTTACATATGGGTCATGCTCACACTACAGTGGTCCCCACTGACATGGTATGGCACTGGCATCTGATAGTGAAGATTTCTTTCAATAAGAAGGACAGTGAACATGCATTAAGCACTGATAGGCAGATAGGCTTTCTGTGGCCAAATAACTAATGCATTAACATCCACATACTGAGATGTTGTTACACACTCCTGCTTTCTATCCCGGAGACATGCAGTCACTTGCACATAGACCCAGGGATGTGTACACCTTCATGCTACTGATGCCTGGGCAAGAGCCTATTTGCCCTCTATTGGTAAGCTGCTAGGGTTTTTCATAGTTGACATTATTGCTTAGTCGCACTAGTGCAACTTTGCTGAAGTTGGACCAATTTTAATTGTTATTGAAGTTGGACCAAATTTAATGTTATTTTAGCTATTGTGTTTGCATAGACAGTATATATGTGTGACTTTCATCATAGTTTGTGATTGGTTAATGGCTTAGGTACTAACTAAAGGCTTACACACACCTACTGAGTTCACAGTTATCTGCTGTAAACAGTTTTCTGCTGGCTTTGTGCCCAGTCAGCAATTTTCAAAAATTGTGCCAGCCAGCTAGTTAACTAGGTAATAGTTACATTTAAAACATAAGTTGTGTTAACAGGTAATGTAAGCTTCAAGCAAGCTGAAAATTATTAATTCGCAGGAAGGTGGTATGTTATCCCACTACTGGGATGGTGCCTCCCCCTGTAGTTCTAATAGAAGAGGTTGCCCTTCAGACTGCCACTATTAATATTATTTAGCAGACACTTTCATCCAAAGCAAGTTCCATTCTCTAACTACAGGGGGCAGTCTCCCTGGAACAACTTAGGGTTAAGGGTCTTGCTCAGGGACCCAGTGGTGGTGTTGAAGGTAGGATTCAAACCATGACCTCTTGGTCCAGAGGCAAGTATCCTACCCGCTGAGCTACCTCCACCCAGGAGGGCATATATAATGAGGGCATAACTGCTCTCCAGGCAGCTGGTAGCCTAGTGGTTAGGGCATTCGCCCTGCGATCAGAAAGTCCAGGTTCAATTCCCAAGACTGCTAGGCACCGCTGAGGTACCCTGAGCAAGGTACTGTCCCCACACACTGCTCCCCGGGCGCCGTGTTCATGGCTGCCCCCTGCTTCACTTGGTGAATGGGTTAAATGCAGAGGGTGAATTTCGTG
>JBBPDH010000151.1:9316753-9323304 GCA_037974565.1 Clupeocharax schoutedeni
GTGTTGGGCGGTTAAACATTGTGTATAAGTTATAAAACCTTCTTTTTAAAAGTACCTCCAAAGCTATAATGGGCTTGTGGCCCCAAAGCTTCTTAAATAGGCAGAGCAGATATGAATGACATACGAGCTTGTTTTGGTTTGCGTTTGCATACACATTCCTGACCTTGACCTCTGGCCTATGTTTCAGATAGCCGAGAGGTTCGAGTACAGGAGCATCTGTCCGACGCTACTGTGGCAACGATCACTGAACGCATCTCATCAGATTCAGGGTTTGGTTTGGGCAGCCAGAGAACAGTGCTGGAGCATAAAGGGTCTCTGCTGCACCCCAAGCTGGGCATGATTCAGAAGGAGCTGTCGAAGAACAGCCAGAGCTACAAGGTGGAGTCAGGGGCCAGCAGCATCCACAATGACATCCACAATTGCAGCCTGGAGTCCAAGAGAGAGAATGAGTATGTAAGTGTTCTTTTGGTTCCTGGCGACAGGTCAGAGCGGGACAGGAACAAAACAGCAAGATGTGTTGTTTTGTGGCTGAAGCTGGAGTGTACTAGCAAAAAACTAGCAAAAACTGAACACAAAAAACATGAATTAAAATAATAACATGTAAAATTATTTTGCACTGACACACAGAGTTTTTGAAGATACACTGTATGAACAAGTGGCATCTTCCAAGCTAGCCAACAAATGTATATTTTGTATCTCTGTATGCAGCTTATTTAAAGTAGTTATCAGGGGCCGCTGTGTTCTCTCAAACCCTGTCTGTTATGGAAAAAAGAGGAAAAGACAGAGTTTGTATAATTTTGCTGTGCTTCATGTAGTAAACTTTGGACTGATTGTGTTTATATTTGTGTGTGTTTGTGTGTTTTGAAGGGCCCTTGTCGCAGGGAGATGGAGAGTGTTTTGAAGAGTCTTAAGAAATCCAACGTGTTAAACCCCAGAGGTTTCAGCATTCCAAACTGTGACAGGAAGGGATTCTACAAGAAAAAACAGGTGAGTGTTACCCACTCAAGCAATATCACAAACGACTTTATGTTTATATGGCCTGTATCGAGTGGCCTGCATGGACTCTTCTGAATAAGAGAACGACGTTGTTGGTGTGGGCTGGGGCTGGAATTAGGGGGTTTGGAAAATGTCAGTGACCCCCTTCCGAACCTTTTCCATTAAGAGGATGAGTCAGACCTAAGGTCTGAGCTTGTTTAATGAGTTTGGGTGAATTTGGGAAAACAGGATTATTCAGTGGCTTGCAGAAGAGGAAGCTCCTGCCATTACTGATAGGGGCACGGTTTCTGAACTCGTTGAACTGAGGCTTAGTCACTGGGACACCAACGCTGGCTATTGATATTCATTTATAATTAACTGGCTCTACAGCATTTCCTTTCTGACCCATGCACAGAGCAAGGGGAGGAAAGAGAGCAGGGGAAAGAGCATAATCGGTATTGTGCACTGGACGGAAATGGGATCAGATCATCTCTGTACTGTAATGTTCATTCACACATGCGTGGGTAGAAGATATTTATCTACAAGGTGCTAATAAAGATTATAGAGAGCAAAGCTATAGTCGAATGACTTGATTCCCTAAAGAATCTTTAAAAATCTTCTGCTTAGAACACGTGTCATAGCCTGAATAACAGTCAACAGTTCACGGTCGTGGTCTACAGTTAACAACACAGACCAAACTGACTGATTAGCATTTTGTAGTAAGTTTCAACTGATAACTAGAGCTCAAAGAAGCAACCATTACTCCACCACTCTAAAGATCTTGGCAAACTTGCGGAGACACCCTTTGAAAGGTCTCTATACGTCTGGCTGCAGTGAACAATAAGACATGACTGCAGAGAAAACAAACAGATGCAGATGTCACATGACGTTTTCGCTCGCTGTGTCGCAAGCAGTGCAGCCGGCCACAGATGAACACACTTCACAACATAGACTGTGAGTGGTTGTATTAAAAAAGGCTCAGTAATAAGTAATAGCAAAAACAGAACAGTGTTTTTGCTCAAACTGTGCAAGCTTTGTTTCACTGAACGTATAACGAGATCTTACAGCACCAGTCAAAGGCTTTTCATAAGACATATGATGTTTCTCAGTAAATTAACTTTCTTGTATTTGCATGCATTTGTTTCGATTCAAAGCATGACACACAAACCCACTTCACAGAAACCCAGTTTGTAGCAACGAAACCATTATTGCAAAAACTAACATCTGTGGAAATCTAATGTGGCCGGCTAAAATAATTGAGGTCAGACGATTCTGTAATAATTTTTTTACATGCAAAAGTATTCTGGAAATCATAATTTTTTGGATTACAAAATATTTGTTCCAGCAGATTTTTAACCCCAAAAAAGAAAATGTGAAATATAAGGTTCACACAAGTTTTCAAACACTGCATATAATTACTTTGTGGACAAAGCTTCTGTTGCAGTAACAGCCATAATTCTTATGAAGTAAGGAAAAACCAGTGTTACTTATCCAGGGGTGATATCTCCTGCAATATTGTGGCATATTTGTGGCCACCTATTTCCCCTTCATATCTGATAAGATCCCTGCAGATGAGAAGCATAGAATGATGCTGCCACCATATTTCACAGATTTTTGCATCTATGCACCTTTTCTCCAGCTTCACTCAAAGAGAATTGCAGACTTCTGCATGTGACTATTGGATTTTTAGTAGCCTCTCTCACCAGTTAATGTCTTGAGTTTTGAATGAAAGTTTGTTCTAGTAAGGGTCTGCTTACAGTGCTTTTCTAACCAAATAAATTGCCCTTTGAAAGGGTGCTCTTTATATCCAGAGAGACAGCCTTACTCTAATTATGTTTAATTACAGTCAAAGTGTCAACTTTGTTTTGTTAGTGATTCATTAGTCAATTGTGTAATCTTTTAGCTTACTTATGCAAACTTATGATGGTAGCTAAATAAGCTGTTTTGGTATTGAAATTGCCTTGGAGCAAAAGAGATCATGCATGCTTTTTGAGAAAAACTGTGTATATATATATTTCATAACCCATAAAAGTATTTTCAAGGGGATTGAATGTGCACACTGCTTTGTACCCAGTCCCATTCTAGCCAGTATTTCATTTCTTTTCATTGTATTGGTTCAGCACCAGAGCTTTTAGAGCTTTAGCTTTTTTAATTTTCACCAAAATGTCAGTTTCCTATACTGACAGATGCTGGATGTACTAAGACATTGTAAAGCAGTCCTGTGTGTTAACCAGTATTTTTTGATCCTCATACAGTTTTTTCCTTCGGTTCCTGTTGTCTATTGCGAAGTTATTTTTATTGCTTTTTTAAGGAGTTTCATTGAAGAAACACTTTTAATTTGAGTAGACCAATGGGTTTGGGCTGCTCTACTCAGCTCTATATGCAACCACACACACACACACACAGAATCCCTGGCATGACCCTCCTGGTATCCCGGCAAAGCAGGCAACTGGAGGAGTCTCTGTGCAACCTGAGAATTTATGACCGGAAGACTCACAAGGGAAAGCATGTGTCACAAGCTTGCACAAGAAAGACACAGTTAAAGAAGAAGAACAGAATAATATCACTTTTATTAATGTACAAGTTTATGAAACTAATATGTAAGATGGAACTGATGCATATGGTCAGTTACCACAGACAATAATTTCCCTGTTCTAAGAATGGAACCCATGAACTCATCTTCAATGGGAGATGTTTTAGCATTTCCCCAGTGGCTTCTATTCTGAGTCAGCGGGCTTTCTTCTTGGATGCTTAGTAAGCGCCATTCTAAGTAACTGATGGCGTGCCGCAGATACAGCAGATTGAAAAGTGTCAGAGCGCTCCTTTGAAGGATCAAATAGGGCTCTGCTCCTCTGATTAAATATGAGGAGTAAGAGAATGAGAGAGGGACAAACAAGAACTGAAAAAAATGCAAGTTGATTAATGAGAGAAAGGAGATGGACGAGGGAGAGAGAGAGAGAGAGAGAGAGGGAGAGAGAGAGAGAGAGAGAGAGAGAGAGAGAGTGAATATAGGGAGTGAGTGTAGAGGCATGGTTTGGAAAAAAGTGTAGTTGGGGGAGACTGGCTTTTCTCCTCATAAACCTTTCAGTCTCGATAAACATTCAACCGGCTGCGAAAAGGCACACAAGCGTACACAAGCTCTCTCACACAAGCGCAACTTTAGATATCCTGGGTGCCTAGGGCTCCTTTGCACCCTCCGAATGAGATATGTAATGTGTGTGTGTGTGTGTGTGTGTGTGTGTGTGTGTGTGTGCGTATGTGTGTGTTGGAGGCCATTCCCGTGGAGGGCACAGTCGTCCACTGCTGGCTAATTTTAGCTCTGATTATATGAATTGGCTTAGTGTGCGAGTGGAGACCAGGCATGCTGCCCCCTCCCCCCATCCTCAACCCCCACCCCTCCCCCACCCCCAGGCCGGGATCATCTCTCCCCTAGGCCGGGAGTCCTTTCTGTGTTGCCCCTCTGACCCGCTGCCTCGGCCACAGCCTGCAGCTCCACTACAGCCGCTGCTCTACCGCTCTGACTGAGATCTCAGTGATGGAAGATAAGGAGAGAAATAGCAGTGTGAACGGCACGCCATGCTGGAAATGTGCTGCAAGTTAATTAGACAGTTAATTAGAAATTTGAGATCTAAATTTTAGTTAAAATTTTTAAATAAAGCACAGAGTTCTGTGAAAGCCACAATAAAGCTGCAAATAAATGATTACAATTAAGGAATCACTAAAACCGCTTTTTCTGATTTCAATACCAGATTGTCAAGTACCAACCACTTACTACTAAGTACTACAGATACTAACTCCATCACACCTAGTACTCAAAAGGTGCTTATAAATCCTGATATCTTGATACTACGCTTGAATTCATTTCTCATATATGCCCCATAGATACATCTTCAGCCATTAGACACTGCTGGAATGTGTTAAATCTATCACTCTTAGCTGGATGTGAAAACCGGACAATGAGATCAAGACATCGTCTGGTGCAGCAGCTAACAGAGGCAGCAGCATCGCGTTTAGAGGGTAAAAGCATAGCCTGCTAGGCTAAACCTAAGCTAAATGCTATCGTTACCCCAAAAGACTGATATATATTTCTCTAAAATGTTTCCATATATACTTCTTTGCAACAAACAACTCAGCTGAGACACGAGAATATCTGAAAGAGGCCTAAATTAGCCATTTAACTCAAGACACTAGTTGCATATCTGCTCTTTTTTGAGGCATACTGGGGTAGAGGTTAAATTAGGACGAAGTTCAGCTGGTGTTTCACCCACTATATTAAGAAATTTTGCAATGAGCATTTTTACTACTGCTAATCTCAATAAATAATTCAACACTTCAGACATGTGCCTTCCCTCTATGACATGCATTTCAGAAAGTTCATTATGGAATAAGCATTCGCTGTTACAGAACACATAACAGAACACTGTAGGTATCTGTGCCAATACAAATACACTATATTTTCTTATCTTGTCTATATCTTATCTAGGTTTATGATTTAGGATTATGATTTCAAATACATGATTGTAAAAATGTGATCACACATAGAGTTCGGATGACCTTGACCTTGATTAGTTTATAACAATCAAATATTTTTTCCTCAACTGAGAAACTACAATAGCTTTAAAATTCAATATCCGTGTATCCCTAATATGCCAATAATTGATAGCAATACTCATCAGTTATTAAGATTCCTTATTTCACCCATCGCTATTTCTCTCTCTAATGAGTATTTAACCCCCACAACCTTTCTGCTGTTGTTGCTTGACCTCAGCATGCTTTTAATATCCATGTCCTGCAGAAACAATTACTTTACAGACTGAGCCGATGGACAATCAGATCCACACACACACACACACACACACACACACAATGACTAGCTCAGTGTCTGGGAGAGAAACCAGCTGCTTTTCCTATCCTCATGAAGTTGTTGCACTCACATATTGTGTGTGTATGTATGTGTTTGTGTATGTGTGTGTGAGTGTATGTGTGTTTTATGAGTCTGTGTTTACCCTGTGGCTGCTTTTAATGCCCTTCCGCCTTCCTGCTGCCCATAAGGGCATCATTATGGGCCAGCGATGACTGAGGCTTGCTTTGTGACACACTCACACTCACACACACACACACACACACACACACACACAAACACACACACACACAGTCATATATTCACATACACACACAAACTTAGCATACACACAGGTCCGTTGTGTTACAGCCTCCGGCCATCGCCACATTGACAGGCGTATACTCAACTGCCCAAAATATGTCTCACTGTTGCTTTCTTTCATACTGACACACACACACACATGCTGCACAAACACACAAACTGACATGAACATGCATGCGCACACATATGCATAGATGCATCTGCACAAGGATACACACACTGAACAATTTCCACATTCATTTATTTGAGCAGAATTACTTTCAGTAGTAAACACTGACGCATATCTCTCTTTGTGGTGAGTATAGCAGTGTGTAAACCCTTACGAAAATTCGCTGTGGTTTCCTATGGTTTTACTGCAGTTTTTTGGGGCACCACAGTTTTACTATGGTACCCCATGGTACTTTGGTACTAC
>JBBPDH010000151.1:9363239-9373353 GCA_037974565.1 Clupeocharax schoutedeni
AGAAGAGAAGAGAAGAGAAGAGAAGAGAAGAGAAGAGAAGAGAAGAGAAGGGAAGAGAAGAGAAGAGAAGAGAAGAGGAGAAGAGAAGAGAAGAGAAGAGAAGAGAAGGGAAGAGAAGAGAAGAGGAGAAGAGAAGGGAATGGAATGAGACTGCTTGAGCATAAGTCAAGGGTACGATTAATTGTGCACTTGTGCGTTAAATTAAGTTGGGCATTTTAGAATTTGGCCTTTCAGCCAGAGGGCAAGAAGGAAAAAAGGGAAAAAATCTTTCGAAATGAAGAAGATTATGTGTCCGGGTGTGAGTGCAAGCGTTTGTGTGTTTGTCTACCATCTGCCATCTCAGTACGAAAGGAAACCACGGGAAACCCCTTGTCACATCAAACACACACACACACACACACACACGCACACACGCGCACACACGCACGCACACGCACACACACACACGCACGCACACAAATGCACACACACACACACACACACACATACACACACACACACACACACACATACATGACATACACAAACACAAACTCATCTGTTCCAGAGATACTCTCCAGCTGTTACCAGGGTTTAAACTAGCTTCAAAACTTGGAATAATTTCGGTTGTGAGTGATAATATTAATGCTTAGAGAGCCTCAGAAAACCCATGTATGAAACAATGGAATTTAGCAAAGGGTGTAGTGCTAAGTAAGTAAAGCAGGGCTAAGAGCACGGGAATAACATACGATGGAAAGAAACGTTTCTAGAAAACATATGTAAAGAGAAGATGTTTCTAGAAAAATGAAAAAAGGAGGGTTCTACCATTCCCATGCAAGAACATTAACCCTTTGAACCAAGGGCGGACTGGGACAAATGGCCCTGGCATTTTGCCCCACCACATACAATTACACACACCGTGCATCTTTGCGCTCCAATGAATGTGTACACCAACAAAGTAATACTCAATAAAAGTATTAGTCAATAAAGTAGTATTCAATAAATGTGACCCGATCTGCCGTAATGAGTCGGAAGTCGGCGTTCTATTTATTGAGATATGGGATGATTATGTTGAAAAACATCAAAAATATGATATGAAAAAAAAGTCTTCAAAATTAATCTCTCAAAGTTTCATCACAGAAATAATTGCGAAAATGTACTTAAATAGCTGTTTAGTCTGAGTTGTATCTCTCAAATCTTGTCCAAAATGTCCAAAATAAGTGTTGCTTTCACCTCTCCCACGAAACGTCACGATCTCAGCTGTTCAAGTATGGTGTTAAAATGTCAATCCCTGATCATGTACACAAAACCTTTTTAGTTGCCAATAGGAAGCCCTGTTAACAGCCTTGTGCCTGCCCACCTCCCTCTGGTAACACTGAGAACATTTTTTAAAAATACATTTATTTCCAACTCTGCTGACATAAAGCGTGTTCTTTTTGTGGGAATATGGATGAAACCTTCATTCATCAGTTCTATGAATGTCAAATGAAGGAACTATTTCTTGCTGACCTCAATAAGTACCTATTTGATTTTTTTCTATTATGAGAAAAAGAAAAGAAAAGAAATCCCTGGAATATGCAGTGATTTTTTTTTTATTTTGCAAAATGAAAAATGCAACCCTCAGAAATGGATACAGCCATTTAATTTTTTAATTATTTAGGAATAATTCAAAAATGCCTCCTCCACACAACATTTAACTGATCTGCCTTCCTCTTTGTATGATTACTAGCATTCATTGTATGTTGTTTTTTTTGGGGGTTTTTTGTTCGTTTTGGTTTTTTTAATAAACGTCTGCTGTCTGTGTATTTCCTTCATGTGATTGTCATTTGCTTTATTGTACTGTGTTTTTCTAATAAAGCATTAAAAAGAAATTAGAAAAAAACACTGACAACATTTTTAGCTTATTTCACTGATGTTCATAAATGTAAAACAATTATTTTATTTGTGTGTTATCACCATAACTTTGCAAACAGCTAGTTCATAAAGCACAACTGTCTAGTAAGGCACAAATTACCAAGGCTGATAAATAGGTTCTTGTGCTCATAACTTAGCCTAAGTGTTCTAAAAGCAGTCCCGATTGCCGGAGGCACACTGCTGCCACCGCCACCATCATCAGCTGAGGTCTCTGGGTAATTCTAAATTACTCGTACAAATATTTACTGTAAAAATCTTTAATGAATTACATGAAAGTACATGAATTTTAGCATATGAGTGAATGCAGAATAAAGAATTATCAACATTGCAGACTTTCAACGTCTCTTTTATTTAATAGCTAACTGTCTTTGCACTGTTCATGTGCAATCAAAAATATATACCTTATATGCTGAGGGAAGAAATGCTTCAGCAAGAGCAATCATACAACTAAGTCAGTCTATAAGGAGATGTACACAGATGCACAGGTTCTGATAAATATATATAATTTGAGAAAAATATATATTTGTTTGGAAAAGCCTAGATAGATGGATAAATCTTTAAAGGTGCATGAATCCAGTTTATACAGATATAACATTGAGAAAAGCTAGCATGAAGCAGGATGTTCTAATGATTCATGCTATCCTGTAGAAAAATGCTCCCTTTTACACAGTTTATATGGCTGCCAGTGTCCCAAGGTAGCACAGATTTATGGACATGACTGTGATTTATGAGTCCCAAGACTGTGGAGCTGCACATGCGCAGAAGGGCACATTAGCACATCTCAGTGGGTAGCATATTTTGACAGAATACCAGAGAGAGTATTTGGTGCAATTAATCAGCGATAACATTTTTAAAGCGTTTCTTTTTCTGTGATTAATCGATCAAAATTAACATTAATTCAACACTCCAAGTAATTTTGGCACATTTGGCAGTAGCTGCCTGAAGCGCCCCCTTGTACATTTTCTCTCCATCCAAAAGGGGAGTTGTTTAAAAGTTTGATTGGGCCAGACCATGTCAGTTAAGAAAAGAACAAACTGGCCGCAGAGGAGTGTTTCATGGGCCGGTGTTGCTGACTTTCTGGTGAATGAATTACACAGACACAGGGACCAAAAAATGCCCAATACACCAGTTGGTCAATCCGAACCTGCTTAGACCGCATATTAATAAAACCTGATTTCAATTGTGTAAAACGGTCTAAAACCAGTCTGGTTGCTGCACATTTGCTTGCCACTGTTTGGCCACTCTTCAAGCCCCAATCCATTTGCTCTCTTCAAGCCCCAATCCATCTCTATTTTCAGCCTCTTCATCACCAGGAGCTCAGTTGTGCCATCAAATCTACCGAGGTGTGCAACACATTTGGCCTGCTATCTGTCTGCTGCACAGCCTGACTCCAGCTGCCCTGGCACCTGCCTCCCATTTACTTTTCCCTATTTTAACCCACCTCAGCCGGGCTTATATTGTCTGCTCAACATCGTATTTTCCCATGTTGTTGCATGTGTGTCTGCTTTGTGTTCTCTCGCCAACCCTGAGAGTTTCTCTATATAACACCTGGCTCAGGCTAGCCACTATGGAGCTGATGATCGCTACCTACCAGATATCCAGCACTGGCTTCACTCTAGCCAGGTATTGTCTTGGGCCCCCCACTGTGCCTGAGTCTTGCCACGGGTTCCCCATTCCCCCATTCTCATCTCCCTGCTAACATCCCTCTTCAAAACGCATTACTGGTCAAGGACTTTAGCCTCTCCAGGGCAACCCGCCTCCCAACCACAGGCCATGGGACTGAGCCATTGAGCTGCTGTCTGGCACTACACGCCCTTGTCCTCATGTTTATACACTGTCAAAACCCGAATCCCAGGGGTGGAGGAATATGTGGTAAAGGTGCTCAGGAAAGGGCTTAATTGCTCCAAAACCCTTGTCTCCACTGGCTTCTTCTTTGTGGAGAAGAAGGAGGGTGGACTCTGAGCCTGTATCAATTTCCAGGAGTTCTTGATCATGGTAAGGTAACCGCACCTGCTTACACTGATCCCGTCAGCCATCAAACAATTCTGTGGGGCTTCTGTATTCACCGATCTCAACTTGTGAAGTGCATACAACCTCATGCATTTGGGCAAGCGATGAGTGGCAAACTACTGTTAGCCTTACCTCAGGCCATGTACCATGCGATGCCTTAGGGGTGAATGCTCACTTGGCCTTCCAAGCATTCATGAACAACATGTTCTACAACATGCTCAACCCTTTGGTCGTCATCTACATGGACAATATCCTGGTGTATTTCAAAAAGGTGTTTGCTATTTCTGAGTGCCTGGACCCCAGTACAGTAAAGTTTCTGTGGTTTGCCAACTTCTACTGCAGGGTCATCCAGGGCTTCAGTGTGGTGGTGGCTAGGGATGCACCGATGGCGTGTATGGCGTTCGGTTTCCTGAACGCTGACCCGTGTGGGGCGGGGGGGTTGTTGCGAGGCAACAGGATAACAGAGAAGCATCCAACGTTGATGGTGGTGTTCAATGGGCCGCTTAGATTCTGCGTGAGAAATCGGAGGGGTGGCGTGTGAACACAGTCAGATGCATGTGTCTCACGCTCATTGCGTGAGACTTGAGAGCCCTGTTTTTATTAAGTTCTCTGTATCGGTATCGGCGAGTACTGGAATGAAAGTATTCGTACTCGTACTCGTACTCGTACTCCAAAAAAGTGGTATCGGTGCATCCCTAGTGGTGGCACTGCACCCCTGTCCATCCTCCTTAAGGGTAAACCCAAAAAACGTAGCCCCAATGCTAGGTAGATATTTTATAAACTGAAATTCCTATTTACTAGGCCCAGTCCCTATTAGACAGGTCGGCCTTGCCTCTGCCCCGCCCGGCCACCAGAGCATTTCCACTTCCACTTCTTGTGCCAGCTCAACCCGGCTTGTTTTGTTGCTGCACCATCATATTTCCCTAGTATCATGTTTTTACAAGTGTGTCTGCTTTGTGTTCTCCTCTCAGCCCTGAGTGTTCCTATCTTTTACACCTGGCTCATACTAGCCCCTACATAGTAGATGATCACTCTACTCCAGATCTTTGCACTTTGCTCTGGAGATCACCAGATCTTTGCACTGACTACACTCTGGTTTAAACCGATAAGAGAACATTGTTCATTCCACATACAGTATATTTCCCTACCTCCAGCAACAACCATGACACTAAGCTCTTGTTAGTTTAGCTAAAAACAAAAAATAGGTTCAATATTGACTAAAAACTGCATTGATTTGTTTAAAGACAGTGTAAGTGAAATAACTTTTCAGTTGTCGAAATAGTGCAAGACATTTTGGAACAAAGGCAATGTAAACAATTTTACACATCATCACCCCTCCCCCTTGTCATATGTAATGAGTGGAGATCACATGATGCTATGAAAGACAACACATTTTATGAAGGATTTCTGAGGTATTTACCAAAGAAAGGTGACACAAAAATGAATTGTATAATACATGAGTGTTACGAAGATACCTATGTTTCACTGTGAAAAAACCTTGACATTCCAAGGAGCAAATTTACATTGACCTTAAAGCACCAGCACTCACTATGCAACCCGTAACAGTGTGTGAGTTACAGATTTTAAAAAGTGTGAACTCATCTACCTGGGTGATGAAGTGAAATGAAGTCAATGTGTGAAGTGCTGAGAATTAAGAGAGCAACGCTGATTTCGTTGCCAGAGCGTGTCACAGTCGCAGTAATACACTGCATGTGTTTGTAGGTAGGTGTGCTTTTTGCACTCCTTCTCTTTTTGCACAAGCACACACAGACTATAAACACTTACTGTGGCTAGTTCATCAAACTTCCCAAAGAGCTCGTTCAGCAGTTTGACCAACTCCTGAGCTGTACACTGAGAAGCCAAGCTGGTAAATCCAACGATATCTGCAAACAGGATACTGAAAGGGAAAAAAAACACAAGGTTACTGGTTAGCTAATTTTATTTTTTATATATATTGTGCTAAAAAACATGTTTTATAATTCCAACAACGATGTGTGATCTTTATAAAAAGTCATGCAGTAAATTCATAGTGGTAACACTGAACTGCAGCATTCATAACTTCTTTGAAAACCTTTCATAAAGAAACCTGAATACCTATTTATAAAAGCATTTTTCGTCATGCGTCAGTGGGTCTCATCAGAGGTGTGATGACAACCTTTCTGACAACTGATTCTTGTTTAAAAACACTTTTCTTAAAGTTTAGGGTTTACGTCAGTGTCATGAAATCGCAACAGCAAGCAGTAATAAGTGTGTTTATAAATACATATTTACTTATTAACTGAAAGAGTTGTTATTGTTTATTCTGTTTATTTTTTCAAGAAATACCATAGATTTATTAATACCACAGATTTTATTGATAGGCAATCGATACCATAGCTTGATTGTCTATCAATGCAACACCTGTGGTGAAATGATTTAAATGCAGAGAAGACATGGGTGGCCTGTAAGACTTGTTGTACCAGCCTCTATTACTCAGTGTTTAGTTGTGCTTGTCACGGCCCCAGCCATGTGAGTCACCAGGGATCTGAGCCTGACACCTTCTGTTCTCCCTGCTTTCCCTGGCACTTAGGTTTCTCCCACTTGCCTGTTCAGAAACTTTTGTTCTGCATTTCTTACCTCTCTCCTTATACTCTGACCTAGAATCTAATATTCCTTCAACATTGTGCCGCTGGCAGGCGCGGCAGGGTGTGCCTAGTTAATTTGTCTGTCTATCCCTTTCACAGATCACTGAAAACTGTACCGCCTTCTTCTAGGTGTTTGCTAAAACTGCAAGTTTGGTAGTTGCTTCTCTATGCTAACCGGACAGACCACTGATGGCCGGGCTTTCTTCACAACATCATGGTAGGATCTGTGATTTACCATTATTTCATAATTTTGCTGTGAAGCTGGAGCAGTATTGTATCTGGCCCTCCATTGATGAACTCTTCTGTTTAGTTCACATGTTGCACTGAAGCTGATTTATCCTCAGCTTTGTTAATCTGTGCCAGTGTTCTACTTCAGTTCTTCATGCTGCCATCAGTGTTCATTAAGTTGTCTTGTGTTGCATCTACAACAGCCAGTAAGGCTTCCCAAGTATTTCCTGCAAGTGTGTCGCCTGGAAACACTCCACACACCCTGACAGCACTGTAGATTTCCAACTGTTATATAGCCACAAATGGCGTTAGAGTAAAAACATACTACTTACAAACTGAATAAGTTTATGAAGAAATCTGTAGGTGAGGTCAGTTGTAACAATATTATACATTCACCCAATAAATAAATAAATAAATAAATTCATGATTCCGTTATCATTTCTTGATTTTCCATTGCCCTGGAACACCTTCTAGTCCCACCTGAACCATTTTAACCAGAGAGCAGTGTATGTGCGAGTGAGGGAATGTATGTGCGTATGTATGCATGTGTGTGACACTGTAAACAGAAAGAGAGCGTTGCAGCCCACCCCTTACTGGTCAGTTCTGTGCTAGTGTGTCTTGAAATTACTGTACATTGTTCGCAGAGGAGAAACTGTTCATTTAAACCAGGGGTCTCAGATCTGTCCTGGAAGGGCCGCTGTGGGTGCAGGTTTTTGTTCCAATCAAGCAGGAGGCAGGTTTAAGACCCCTGATTTAAACCATATCACAACATTTAACCTGCAATAATATGAGTGGTATGTCAGTTCTGTGTTAGTATTTTTGGTCAGCTCTGGAGCGAGCTGGGTGTGTAGAACAATGCTGTTTTCTCTCTAACTTTCACTAAAATGACCAAAAGTATGTGGACACATGATCATCACCTCTATATGCGCTTATTGAACAATCCATTCCAAAACACCAACATTAATATGAAGTTACCCCCTTGCAGATATAACATCCCGCGTCTTCTGGAAAGGATTTCCAAAATATTGTATGGGAATTTGTGCCCATTCAGTCAAAAGTGCATTCGTCAGGTAACGCACTGATGTGAGACCAGGTCAAGAAGACCTGGTTCATAATCATTGTCCCAAAACTCAGAGGTCTCTAAGGTGGTCAGCTGAGCTGATGTCAGGGCCATGTGGAGGCTACATCTTTTTGTGCACAGGGGCAGGGTCATGTTGGAACAGGCCTTCCCCAAACTATTGCCACAGCATATAACTGTGTAAAATGTCTTGTGTGTTCATTAAATTTACCCTTCACTGGGGCTATGGGCCCAACACTAAACAATGGAAAATGGCCCCAGTCCATTATCCCATTATATTTTTATAGCTTTCCAGTGAGTAGTGTCCATCTGATAGCAGCCATATTCATTTCCATCAATGAAACTGCCTGAAAATATATTTCCACTGCACCAGAGTCCAGTGGTAATATGCCTTAAACCACTCCAGCTGAGGTTTGGCATTGTCAATTGTGATCTTAGGCTTGTGTGCTGCTGCTCAGCCATGGAAACCCATTAAATGGAGCTCCCCACACACAGCGCTTGTGCTGTGCTTTCTTCCACAGGTGGTTTGGAACTCTGTAGTGAGTGATGCAAGAGAGGATACCCACTACAGTCAGAAGCCCTGCTCTGTGAGTTTGTAGGCTCTACAGTTTCGTGACTGAGCTGGATGATTCCACTTCACAATACTAACACTTACAGTTGGCCAGAGCAGGTCCAACAGGGCAGAAATTTTACAGTCTGACTTGGTAAAGGTACAAATTTAAAGGGACCTTCCTATTCACTGAGCTTGTCAGCAAGACCCAATCTACTTTTGTTGTTTGTCTATGGAGACTGCATGGTTATTCTATACAACAGTTAGCAATGGGTGTGATCTAAGAGAGTATACATATTGTATTTGTGTATAATCCTCCTAGTGGTATTACAGCAGGTTAAAAGCTTATCCCACATTGCATCCTTCCCCAGTCACCCCAGTGGTTTTAAACAGATTCAATACTTTTGACCCATAATGGGATTATGTTAAAAAGCATGATCATCCTGATATCCAGACCTTAAACTTTTATTGCATGCTTTCTTAACTTTTCAGATAATACAATGAAGGAATAACAATTTCTTAAAAATACTGTTAAAAAGTATATGAATGTTAAAAAAAAGAGACTAAACAGCTGCAATCTGGGATGAGGTCAAAAGGGTCCATCTACTCTAACCAATCTAGTTCATAGAAATCAAGCTGTGAGCTCCTTGCTTTTTTTTCTATGCCATACTGGAAATTAACTTGAGCTTGAGTGCCACGATCAACGGTACAGCAGTAGCGGTCAGCGGAAGGACACTTCACATTACACCCCAGGGTAAAAGGGTCAGCGTTCCTTATGCCAGCCCTGAGATCAAACCAGAAATCACTTCAGATGCTAGCTGTTCTTGGTGTAGAGCTCTAAGAAATTACATCACTGCTGTCTATGTGCTGCTCTTTAGGGCACTGGCAGATGTCTGCATACATCATCTTTCATTTGCAACTGAAATGGCAGACCCAGACATGTGTGTGTGTGTGTGTGTGTCATGCCTATGTGGGGTCTACGCTATGACACTCTCAGCCCTTCAGCCCTCTCTCTCTCTCTTACTCTCTCTCACATATTTGCGTGGGCAGTGAGAGTTAATTGAGCAGCTCTTCAGTTGATAGCGATAGCTTTGGGTGCTGTGCAGGCAATGGCTGGGTGCCAGGCTCAGGAGTGTGTGCGCATGCTTGTGTGCATGTGTGTGTGTGTGTGTGTGTGTGTGTGTGTGTGTGTGTGTATGCGTGAAGAGCTGTTGGCTCCTGCTGACTCACTCAGCATTCAAATTCCCATTTAAGCGCTGCAAAAGTGACGCGTATAGCCCAATCTACAAAAAATCAATGAACTGTCAATTAGCTCCCATTCAGGAGGTAAGTGCAGTACTCAGGTTTTGTAAGAAGGCTTCCAGACTCTCTCTCTCTCTCTCGCTCTGTCTTTCTCTCTATCTCTCTCTCCCCCAGCCCTCGACCTCTTACCTGACATTGTCATGCCGTTGGATATAGATCTTGTGGAAGATTCTTTCTGGTGGCTTAAGGAAGTCCTCCTTCATCTCCATGGCAACGTTTCTGGGCAGCAGACTCATTAGAAGGCGTTCCTGTAAAAGGAATGATAAACATAGATTTCTATGAACAATTCTCCCCCTGTTCCACCAATTTAAGTCTTTTTACTTTTTAAATATTTTTTGGTATTAATAACCCTTTGTGTCACGGGGCACGCTGTTACGCGTGGCCCCGGAGCTACCTGGAAAAACGCCAGAACCAGACCAGGGATCCATG
>JBBPDH010000151.1:9454803-9465250 GCA_037974565.1 Clupeocharax schoutedeni
GTGGCGTGTGAGCGTGTGAAGACAGTCAGATGCGTGTGTCTCACGCTCATTGCGTGAGACTTGAGAGCCCTGGTGATTGGTAATTGGTGATCGGCCCCAAAAATGCTGATCGGAGCACCTATAATAACCAGTGGTAGACAGGTCACAGGTAGACATTTGTACTATAAATTTTTGACAATAACTAGTGGCATTAGAAAACAGTAAGGCAAGCCTGTTTCAGGGCCTCTTAATCCATATAGAATAACAGTCAAATTTTAGATAAAATAGAATAGTTAGAAATACAGATAAAAGAATACAGATAACAGATAACATGATTTTGAGTCTTAATGATTGACTGAATGCAGCTGAAAACAATGCGGTTTTTGGCTTTATTTTTTTTTATTGCCAGCAATTGAGGCAGATCTGTTCTCCAAAGTGGGGGCTGGCTCCAGCAGTGGGCAGCATTATGACTTCAGCCTGTTTTGATTCATACCAGGGTAGCACTAACTGACCAGCTTCTGCCAAAAGAGACCCACCAGGCTGCTACTCATGAAACACTGCAGAGATACAAGCGTGACTAATACACTTCTAAGATGTATAAGCTTTTTACTACCTGTAACAAAAAAAGTAAAATTCTTTGCCATTCCTGCAAAAATCCATCCTGCTGTCAATGTTTTTCGCTTAAGCAGAAATACACATACCTCAGTTAGTGTTTCTATGATGACAAACTTCCTCCTCTCGTTCTCAGGCAGAGGTGTCATGTGAGGACTCGTGGACGCTGACGGGATGCAGCTCGGTCTCACATGGCACAGTCACACACGGGGCATATGCCAGAGGCAACACCTGTGTTGTGCGGGGGTCCGGAGGGGGCAATGGAGCTGCTGCCATTGCCATCTGCTGCAGGTATCGCCCACTTCAGACACAGTCTAGCAAACACAGCCATGAGCAAAACAACCACTATACCTCTGCTCCATAAGAGAGATCTCCCCTCAGCATCCCTGTAGTGGCTCAAGGAGAAGGTTGTGTGTGGAGTAACCTGTATCCTCTATTGCACTGTACAGTCCTGCTTTTGGAAAAGACAATAAGGAAAACAGAGCTACAGCAATAGTTCAGCAGAGCCCAATTTATTCCACAACTTAACCAGCCAAGACATCTGTAGTGCGTCTGAAGATTGCGTCTTTAGTTTTGCAAAGCCTAAATAACACACTTTCTTATAGTGAATTAAAAGTAACTTTAAATGGAACAGGCTAATAGTTTTTGCAGGACTATCACTTTAATGAGGGCTTCAGTTAACACTCCACAGTGACATTATTTTCATAATGTTACCTTCTGAAGCACATCCCCTTCATTAATCCTGGACACCCTTAAAAATGTTGGTACAGCAGGGGTTCTTTGGATTGATGCAATATAGAAAAACGTTGGGTTTTCTAAGGAACCCTTTGATTGAATGTTTTCACTTTATGTAACCAAAAGAGATTCTTAAATGGCTTTCGGCACCTTTGTACCGCTTGTAGTTTCAGAGCACACTTGCATCAGAAAGCCTGATGTTTTTTCTTACTTTTCTCATGATCATGCCACTAAAACCTGTAACAAATAAGCACAACACCATTTCAATTCACTACCAACTGGCCATCAGCCATGCCCAGTACTCGACGTCAGTGTATAGCCACTGTTAGGCCGTTTGTATCTGTTCTGTACCACTAAGACCTTTTCTTTTAAATTAGTGTGGCGTTCATTATACTCCATTGTTATTTGCCAAATACTAGTGTTTCTTGATTTAAGACTAAGGGTTCCATTATTGATGTATGCACTGGATGTATTCTGCTAGATCTTTTTGTACATGTCTGTGTTTTAGTCTGTTTTGTATTAATAAAATGATTGGGTTTCAGTCATCTGGGACAAAGACAAAAGGCTCACAGTTTATAAAAGGTTGTGCATTCCAGTTTTATTAATTGTTTTATATCAAATAGTTCCCATAATCAAACTCTGATGTACAAATTAAAATGTAACATGCATTTTTTAATTCTGACCAGTCACATGCCCTTCGCAGAGTTGTGTGACAGGAACAGGAAATAAAAAAACCCTTTAAGTGTCTCCAGCCCTGGCCAAAAACCTGCCAATTAAAAATGCTCAAGAGAGAGGAACATGACGGTCGCAAAAGGGATGAAAAGAAAAAGAAGAAAACAACAAGCTGAATTCACTGCATTTAGTGTGACTTCCCTACTTGAAGCTGTCCACGTTACATCAAGAGGTGAGCTACCTGTTCAGCTTCTGTTCTCCAGCACTGAGTGAAATTCAAACATCTGTAGGGCTACTGCAAGCTCTTTCCTGCTTGTGATGAACTGAAGAAGAGGTTGTTTTTGAGGTTTGTGAGTGAAAGTGCCTCCGTGAAAGTTCGGCCTTGGGTCAAGGCACTGGTCTGGTGAACTGTACCCTCCTAAACAAAGCCTGAACTGGGCGCTGAAGCCTTAAGGCCAACAAGGCCTGGGTTTATCGGAGACCACAAAACACCACCACAGAAACGCGCATTTCATTTACCTGACCTCACTCTTTCCTGTGAATTTAAAACTACAGTGGATGGCTGTAGCTGGCTGATTGTAAGAAGTGGAACAAGAGGCTAAAAGGATAGTGTGGGCACATAGTCCCGCTGTTTGCTTAGTAATCCATTCTAATGACCCATAAACCATAAAGACATTGAAGTCAAGCTCTCACACTTACATTCACTGACATACATGCATAAGCAAAGAAGCACAGTAACCATGACACTCAGGTGCAGACACATGAATAGCAAGTGACACTGAGGTAAACGACAGCTTATCTCTTCACTATTTAAAGTCGATTGTTCCAAGCCTGTCCTCGTCACTTTCAGGCTTTACGACAACTGAGGAACCAAAAGGAAACCTTGCATTGGCAACTGAAGACGTTTCATGTGTCACTCCTTTCCTAAAAGCAAACGGCATCGGTGCTGTGTTGAGATAGGTCTGTTTGTAAACATTGTTTGAATGTTGCTGTGAGCTAGTGTGGTCTAGTCTAAGTACAAAATAAGCAGCACACTCTCCCTGCCCCAGCTGCGGTCCTGATTCCACTTTGGCCCAGAAAACAACAGAAGGGGACTGGAAGCCTCCAAGTGAAATGGAAACGAGTGAAGAGTCCATGCAGGCCAGGGGTCAAAGAGTGTAGCACACTGACTAGGACTGCCAGAATCCTGCAAAACACTCCTTTCCTTCTTTTGGCACTCAAAGATGAGCGCAGCAGTGCCATCGCTGGGTTAGTGCGCATGTGTGTGTATGTCTTTTATATGTCGCTACAGAGGGAAACCGAAAGATCTGTAAAGGAGGACTGGGGTAAAGGCACTTGCGGGCTCCACAAATGTGCCATCTCTGCACTCTTCTCCGATTCTTTATCACTCAGGCTCACCCTCTCCCCCCCCCCCACTCCTCCTTCCTCATCCTCCGCTTTCCAGCATGTATGTGTGTGCTATAAGGCAGACAGAAGTGATAGAAGTAAACGCATGTAAGCAAATAATCATAAAAACGGCTGTTGGCAAAGTAAAACCCCTGAACAAGCATCAAAAGTTAAAGCTCAAAAGCGTCACGCATGAGGTCGATTGTGTGATATGACTAGCTCTCATCCTATCGAGACCTGTATATTCATCCAACAAGAAGTTATACTGCAAAGAACTGTAGCTAGGTAATTTGTAATTTGAGTGTGTTGCCGAATTGTTGGGCAAGAAGAGTTCTGGAGCAAGAACAATCAGGCAGCATGGGGTGGAAACATCTGCTCCAAACGCACAGCCATATCTACACACACAGAGTGGCAAAACAAAGCCAAGAGAGCCAGGTGTGTGTGTGTGTGTGTGAGAGAGAAAGAGAGAGAGTGGGGTTTGTGTTGGCGTCCATGTGAGACTGAACAGCAGGCCTGAGACAAAGTCACAACAAATAGAAAAACATCAGACAAAAAAAAATACAAGACTCCGCCTCCACCATAAGAGGTCAGCTGGCTGCTTCTGGCACTTATTTCGAATGTAAAGTGAAAATGGTAATCTGTTTCTACATTTTTCCTTTTCTTTCACATAGAGTCCTAGTCTCCATGTTGAAATTTCATTGGCTATTCAAAGAAATGGGCTACAGGTTAAAAAAAAACAAAAAAAAAAAAACTCCACAGAGCTCCCTTTGCGTATATGAATTAACTATGCAAGTCCAAGAAATCTGGCAGTAGAGCCGACACCGTGGGGGGCCGTCTCAATTGCCATGGACACCACACTGGTTACCATGGTTGTGTTGAGGCTGAAGAAAGTGGCAGTCGCACCGCAGTGATTTGAGGAGACCTTTCCCAAAATGCACTCTGATTTCACGCCCTCTTCCCAGGCAGCGGCGAAAATAAAGAAAGAACAAGAAAGAACGCAAAGCAGCAAGGGATATGGCCATTCAATCGCCTCTAAATGAGGAACTTGTCAAACGTCATTTGCTCCCTCTGACAAACTGAACTCATACATAAAGTGCATTTAAAAAAATACCAGCAAGAGAAAGAGAGGGGTTGGGGGTGGGTGGGGGTTGGCTCAGTCAGTATTTAGCCAAGGCTTACAAGTTCCTCTTACAGTTGATTATGAGGCACCACTCAAACAGATGGAAGGGGGGTCGGGGGAGGTATAGGATTCTTAAAAATATTAATTTTACATTTGTAATTACACCTATTGAACACAGTTTTAAATTGTCATGAATAGTATCTTTCATTACATTGGCAAATATCCACAAAACAGCTTTTTTTCTCCTTTGTCTTAAAACACCCATCCCTCCCTCGGCACCACTGAATCTTGTAGTTCTGTGTGAAAACTTAAGAAAGCAAAAACCACCTCCATGTTCTACTGAGCTCCACTTGCTGTATGGGACTCAGCTATACCAGGGCAACCTGAAGACAGTATTCTGATTGGATGGGCTGCTTGTTTCCTGGCAATCCATATCCTGCCCAAAGGAGGGCAAATGCAGTCTTTTGATCGGCTGCTTGAAGCCACAATGTCTCTCCATTGGAGGGATTTTTTTTGCTAGTGTAAAAAGTGCCCCAGCTGTTGATGAGAGTTAGGGGTCCACATCCTCTAAATCACTCTTAGAGTCACCCAACATCATAGGAGACTCCGAGCCCTGGAACAAAACAGAGATAATCCATCATTTCTTTAATAATCAACAACCGACCAAAAACCATTCCGTAGATAATAGACAATACATCTTAATTCTGTAAGCAAGCAGTGGAAGCAAGTCTACTCTAATACTACACATGGGAAAGCCTCTATGTTGTTGGTTATTCCACATGGGTTTTGGTGGATCATCTTGTCCAATCTCGTATTGAACTGTGGTGCATTTATAATGCTAAAATGTGTTTTAAAAGCTGGTGTATTGCACGTGTTCAGAATTTTGATTGGTCGATCATACTGATTGCTTAAAAATTTCGCTTCCGTGGTTGTGTTAACCTCCGTAATGTATTGGGGAGAGTACGGAGGGGTGAGTCATCATAAAAGTGTGTAGTGGAGAGAGTGAGTCCGTGACGTCAGGGCAACGAAGGCCAGAAAGTAACAAAATGTGGAGCAAGAAATCAGCCTTGCAGAGCTATACACAGAAGATTAATCTACAGACTTCAGGACACCGAAGGTCAGGTCAGTTATATGAAAACAAAAACAAAAGTGTGTCTGTTTGTTTTCCCACACATAGTTGGACAAGAGTGGTTCAGTGGTAAACTGCTGCAAGATGCATTAAGAGAGACAGAAAAGGCACCTGTTCGATACCCCGCTGTGAGCTTCTTTTTTTTTTCATACCATTTACAAATATTAAGATTGTGTTCTGTGTTAATGAACACAACTGCCTTAATTCTCCTTAACAAAAGAAAGAAAGAAAATTTGATTTTTTTTTTTTTTTTTGCCCAAAGTTACTGTACCTGTCTGAGGCTGCGGTCTGAGTTCTCATTGGCTGGGCTGCCATCAGAGCCATTACTGCTGCCAGACTGCTCCTTTTCATTTAGTAGAGCCGTGGCATAGGCCAGGGTGTCCTGCAGGTACGAATACACATACAGTGTTAATCTACACCAGAGCCAGGTGGCAGGTTCTGCAACACTTCCTCATGATAACCGGAAAATGCACGTCAGAATACTGCACATCACTATTGTACAATACCTGTGCTGAGATGGTTCGCTGAAAGGTCTTAGCTGTAGACGTTTCGTTAGACACGTTGCTCTGAGGCGTCCAGTAATGTTCAGACATCTAAGAGAGCAGAAATCCCACATCAATATAAACTAAAGCTCATAAAGCTACATAGTTTTGTCTGAGTCATTTTCACCATGTGATCCAGTAAACACTGCCCCGTCTCAAGGAGCCCTCAAGGACTGTGTACTTGTTTTTGGTACTGCAAACACGTAAACTGAGAAGTATTTAATAGTGTAGCTTTTTAACATCTTGCCTTTTTCTGTAGCCACTGCACCGCCCAGCTCCAGTGTCCTGAGAGCTCCTTGAAGTAGTCTTTAGCAGGACTGCACCTAGTGATTGGAGAGAGTTTACTTCGTGTAAAACCTCAAATATGTGTTTTATTCATAATTTTCCATATCTGAGAGCAAGAGCTGAAAGCTATTAGAGGAGAGACTAGAATATATGTTGCTCACTCACTTCTGAGCTAAGGTAACGAGGAACTTGACACACTGGTAACAGCGACTGCTGTCTACATTGTTGCTCTGATGCATCAAAGCTGAAAAAAGCAAAAAAAAACATTATTAGTTAGATTACAAAACACTCCATATGTAGACAGAATGGAAGAATGGTACCTACCTAAAAGCCCTTTCTCTGACTCAAATGCATATTTCAGTCTTTGGGACTGTAGAGGATCCTCTACCATCTGAAAAGTAAAGAAAAATATACATGCAATACAGAACCTGGAACTAAGCTTTTTTGGGGTATAGAATATTCACATCACATCACATCTAGATTTTTTTTTTTACATGTCAGTTAAAAATGTGTATTGGCAAACTAAACATCAACTGAGCTCAAAAGTCTGCCTGAGTCTGTCGACACTCACCAAAATCTCCAGAAGCATCTGGAAGACATTCTTGAGCTCATGAGGAGGAGCCGTCTCCAGCTGATTCTAGTAACCACATACATACAGAGCATGTTAGCACCATTACTGTCATGCAGTAGGCTCCAAAATATGGGCAAAATATCATACTCCACTTCTACTGCATATTGCAGGTCTTTGCAATAACAGTCCTGTGAAGTCCAATACTGCACTATCGATTAACAAATCGTATGCTGTGCTTCTCGGTCATAAAGATTTGTAGTTTTAAAGACATATCGAGGAGTGTGTGAAAGGTAGGTTTAACCTTGAGCAGATGCAGCACTCCCAGTGAGAAAGGCTCATTACAGAAGCAGCAGTATGTCACCATTTCTATGAGGAAGGACAATGGCCCAGACAACTCGCGCATGGCAAACATGACCTGCAAGACATACAAACCAGTTAAAGGTACCTCTTTGTGTATCATCAGTCGGAACAAACCTTGTGCAAAAAAGAAATCAGGAAAAGGAACCTGTGCTCTCATCTTTCAGTGTAAGTTAATGGAACAAACTTTAATTAGGAGCCATTTGAGTCCATTTCTGTTTGTCTATTTCTGGTCTTTATGGACCAAAGAAAAATGGAGATGGATTTATTCTGACAGTGACAATATATTGGGCTCCGTAACATCCATTAAGGGGCCAGAACATACAAATCAGGACAACACTCCAACAGACACGACTGGTTTGTTACCTCCATAAGGTAAGGCTGGCCCTCAGGTTTGAAGAGCAGTGTGTTGACATCTGGGTGGAGTGGCAAAAGAGCTGAGGACGGAGCCACAAGGCCAGAGGAGCTGTGTTTGAATGCGCCAGGAGCTGAATACACACAGATACAATGAGATTCTTCTCACAAGCCCTAATCCCACATACAAGCAAACAAACTATATAAAGTTACCTAGTACAATGTAAGTAAGGGTTTATTTATACTAGGGCTACAGCGATTAGTCAGAAACAGTGCATCAATATGACATGTTTAAAAATATGTATATATATATATATATATTCACTTCATAATATTCTGTTATGATCACATACACGCAGCCATTCCAACAGACAATGAACTACAGGAAGCACAGAGCATAAGCTAGTTATTTTTTCATTGCTCAGTTTTAGAAAAATTAATTTGTTACATAGACAGTCATTAGTGGTGCTATGACAGTGGCAAAGGGAGAGGAACAAAAGAAAGTATAATGGTTTGATTAGTTGATAAATCAAGGTTATCTACTTATAGAAATCATGAAGAAATACCTAATATAAAGTGCCTATAAAACGCAGAAAAGAAAAATCTTGTGTGGGTGCTCTGTCAAAATCTTAATCAGTTAAAAGTGAAAGGACCGAATAATAAATATACTTGAGTAACAGTAAAAAAGTATTGATGTTTAATTGTGCTCAAGTATATAAAAGTTTAATTCTACAATCTTTTCAGTTTGGCTGAAAACATAAACTTAGATTAATAACAGGTACTGTGAAGACACTAAATGAAAATGGAAGAAGAAAAGAACATGCTCTCTTCTAGAAAATACATTGACGTAAAGAGTAGAAAGTTCCACCATTGTTTGACAATGGATGAACGAGATATGAAGTCGAAACGGTTCTGCACTGCGTGCTCACCCTCTGTCCTCTGAGATGTGAGGTCTGTGTGCAACACCACTAAAGCCAGCGTGTTATGCAGGTGCAGGAACTCTCGTGCCTGAGCTGAACTCCAGCGACGATTCTGAAACAGATGAACACTCTTCAGACACAGTGAACAACAAGGCCACTGAACATTACATGACAAACAGAAAATAAATTCTAAATCATGAGGTTTGTTCAAGCATTAACATGAAAAGTCGTGGTCGTACCTGATTATTTTGCCGGTTGGGACCCAAGAGGAAGATGAGCATCCGCCGATAGGCTGCATGTTTTAGCAACAACTGGCACGGCCCAAATCCCTGTGGTTTCATACGGTCATTAGAAAATGTACTGCAAAACTGCATATTCGGACCTACTGCCACCTTTTGACTTCCATTAGTGCAACATTCTAAACTCAAATAACTTTAATATGAATCTCCGTCTCTCTCACCCTCTGGGCGAAGTTGCTGAACAGGCTGAAGTACTGTGAGCAGTTCTTGCAGTTTTCTGGCACATCCTTGTCTAGCAGCGAGAGCAGCATGTCCAGCAGGCAGTCCAGACCTGAGTCCTGAAAATACAGCGCACTCTCCAGAGTCTTCTCCAGGATAGAGGCCACCACTACACGCACCTCTCGAACACTGCACTCCAACAGACAATTCCTGCAGCGAATCAGGAGAGACATTTATTAGCTCAGCATGGACATATGATCTCCAAAATCTCAGTCATCTAAATTACCATCAGAAGACCAGTGTGAGAAATACACATACGGATATTCTGTTATCCAGAATAAATGCTCATCATGCTGGAGTTTGACATCATGTTCAGTGCAAAAATAATTATGCAGGATACAGCTATTGACTTACTGTTAAAATACCCTATGCCGTAGGGCATGTAAAAAATATGGTGCATATTTTGCTCCAGTACTGCATAGAAATGATTAATCCATCAAGTCTGTTCTGGAGGATACATGAGAGTAAAGAATTTCTGGCAATAGGTTGTCTGGAAAACAGTGGAGTCTGGTGAAACAGCTAAAACTCTGGCCTTGACAGAGTTGTGGTGTGATATTAAGGCAGGCCTACCATCCGATAAAAACCAGCCAATCCTCAAGAAGGGCATTACCACCCCCCGAACCATTCTCACGCAGTTTCACACTACACACACACACTACACACACTACACACACTACACACACTACACACACTACACACACACACACACACACACACAGAAAGGCATTCCTCACCTCCAATTCTGGGCAAGTTTAGCACCTTACAAAACATGCCCTTGGCTCTAGGTGTGTACATTCTGTAGTAACGGCCTACTTGAAATGTTCACTCACTCAGGTTACAGAAAGCAGTCACACCCACAACTGATACAGAAGTGATTTAGACACTGCCGAAAACTCGCACTTGAGCAAAAATATGCAAAGACACACGCTAATAATTTTCTGAGTGCCCTCCGGTGTTTACACCTCACTCACTTGATTATCTCCCGGCCCTCAGGGGCCACCAGGTACTGAACCATCCACTGACATGCTTCACTGCTCTTAGACAACAGCATCTCCACTGTAGCAATCCATTCCTCTGTGTCGACCCTATGAGAGAATGAAGGGGTGTGTGCATGAGAGAGTGTGAGTAGGAGTGAGAGTGAGAAATAAACAGAGTGAGAGAAATTGAAAGTGCATATATGTGTGTGTGTGAGTATGAGAGAGAGAGAGAGAGAGAGAGAGAGAGAGAGAGAGAGAGAGAGAGAGAGAGAGAGAGAGAGAGAGAGAGA
>JBBPDH010000151.1:9517888-9531993 GCA_037974565.1 Clupeocharax schoutedeni
CACACACACACACACACACACACACACACACACACACACACACACACACACACACACACACACACACACACTACTGTATCTCTCTCTTTATCTTTATGTATTTCTATCTCCCCTAAGTCTTTAAAAACAGTTCCATTTCAGATTGTCTTCATAAGCACACTGTAATGTACCTTGCATTTTGGTTTCACAATATTATGAACAGACATAAAAGCCAGATAAATGTCATAGTTCACACGACCCTTCAAGATCCAAGATTCAAGAGCTTCATTTGTCACATACATAGTTATCCATGACAACATATATTGAACAGATGATCCGGCAAGCTCTTACACTGTGAATAAGAAATATATAAGAAAAATATATAAGAAAGAAAAAGTGAAATATGAAAAATATGAAAAATAAAAAATAAAACAGTAGAATAACAGTAGAATAAGTAATATATAACAAATTGGGTTTAAATAACAAATACGGTATTTAGTATAGGGCAAATACAGTTCAGTGAAAGCATAAAGTGACAGTGGTGCGACATAGCACTCTGGGTAGTACATAGGAGTGTGACGAGATCTCGCGAGATCAGATTTGTCTCGCGTGATGCATCTTGTCTTGTGAGAACGTGACGATGTCCTTGCGTTATTGGCATGATGGATTGTGAGGGAGAAGTAAGAATAGAAGATGCGCCCGCGACATTTAAATCGTTAGTGTGGCAACATTTTGGATTCTTTGTGGAAATAAAAAACGGCGAAAAAATGACAGACAAGACAAAGTCGTTCGTGACTTTTCCGGAGCACGTGCGTCTCTTGCTCTCTTGTTTGTGACTTTTCCGGAGCACGTGCGTCTCTCTCGTTCGTGACTGTCACGGTCGCCTCGCCCTTCTCCCGTAGCCACTGCTCCGTTTCCCCCGAATATTAGATTCCCTTGTCACCCGTTTTACACCGGATGCGTCTGCATTGCGGTGCGTCTCCGACACGTCAGCCGCAGCTAATCGGCGCCAAAAAAGTCAATGCATCAGTTTACACCAGATCCGATGCGTTGCGTCTCTGCTACGTCTCTGTTCTGTCACATCTTCAGCAGTCCGCCGAGATGTGCAGCAAGTCTAATTTTGACGGATACGGATCGCATCACAGAGCCCATGCGCCAACTCCAGACGACCATAATTTAATGATTATAAAATCATATATATGACCCACATATTGTTGACCAGTGTATTTAAACAAAAAACACCACAAAATGAATCAATGTCAAAGGTGGACTTTAAAGGCATTATTTTTACATTATACATTATAAAGGCAATAAAGTATGACAAACACAACATTAAACTCAGCAATGCAACACAATGCTAAACACATTAAACACAATTAAAGCTGAGTGACAACAAGCACAAAATTAACTAGGAAGCTACTAATAATGTTTGTAGTGCAGAAATCAGCAAAAAACCCCAGCAAAATAAAACGCCGTTGGTTTATCCACGGTTGCTATCGCGTTATCCCGCGCAATCTTACAATTCTCCCGGATCAGATTCGCGTCGGATCAGATACGGACCACAAATGCGTCCAGTGTGAACGGAACGGAATGGAAACGCAGCCCAGCCACAGTGCAGCCACACCGCAGTGGACACGCATCCTGTGTAAAACGGGTCATCCTGTCACCATTCTCTGTCTGCCTCTGTCCCAATTCTCCTCCGTTCCTCCCTTCGTTCCTGCTCCCTTGTGTGTCTCCCCGCTTCGTTTGTATCACAGCCCGTCTGCATCCGTCTCACCTGTGTCTCGTTACCGTAATCCCCGTCTCACCTGTCTTCCTTCCTCAGCCCCTACTTAAGCCCAGTCTGACCACGGGTCTTCATGCCCGCATTTGTTCTACCGTGTGTGTTGTGTGATGTTTGAACCGATTGACTTCTGTGTACACTTACATGTCCTGTTTATCTTTGTTTTCGCAGACTCGTGCTCCCCAGCTTTGAGTTACCTTTCTTCGAAGACCCTGTCCTGAGTTCCCCTCCTGCCTGCGTGCAGCCCTGTCTGGATTTGCTTTTTCTAGTCCAGGAGCATGAGTGCTGCTCCCGTTTATTTTTCTTCCTTGCTGTTCTGTTCTGTTGTCTGCCTGGTTATTTTCTGTTTTCTGTATATAGTTCTTGGTGCTGTTTTTATTAAACGTGTGGCTTTCGTTTAACCCTGCGTCCTCTCACCTCTCCCTAACACACCCATGACAGATGGGTACTGATTACAGGTCGTGACAGTGACTATAAAATGCACAGACATGTCCATGTTAAAAACTTAATAGCTTAGAGGAAAAACTTTTTTTCTGTCTTTTTTTCTTCTGTCTTGGCAAAAAACACGCATCCCTGAAGTTTGCGCTTACGGCATTTAGCAGAAGCTCTTACCCAGAGCGACGTACATCAGTGCTTCAATAGTCTATCTGTTTTTCATATCTGTAAAGCTACACTAAGATTTACACCTGCTTTTTACCAAGTCACTGCCAGCTACGTTACAGACCTTAACAAACCCTGTCAAAAGAAAAAAGTCAGAGGTTAATACACAATTAAGGACAAACAGTTAGAAGGGTAAGGGCCCGAGGTTTTTAAAAACAAAGAAAAGTATGTATAAGAGATCACCGAGAGAACTGGTTAGATACCAAGGAGATCCTTGAAGAGGGGGGTCTTCAGGCAACGCTTGAAGACAGTAAGGGACTCTGCAGATCTGACTGCAAGAGGGAGTTTGTTCCACCACTTGGTTATTGGGATGAGTGTATTGGTTCTACACCAATTGATGCAGATATCCTGCAGGGATAGTAGGGCTGATCTGAAAATGCATTGCTCTGTTTCTATCATTAATTGTTTGTCCACTGTACTGTGCCTTTGCCAGACCCACACTGCTTCAGGAGAATGTGTGTCTGCTGCAGAACATGAATGAATATGTTTGTCACAAATAATGGATTTGTAATAAATTCTTTTTTTATTCAGGCATGCAGTTCTCATAAACCTTATTCTAAAAACATCCTTCTTACATACTTACTAAATACTTTGGTGACATGTGATAGACTTGTGTAACTGTATCTCATTCATGTGTCTCTGTTTGCAATGGCATGACCTGCATTCTCGCTGTGATATGATATTCTAATACTGCACTCAGCTGTTGTGGAAACCCACGGAAAGCATGGAGATTTTAAGCATGAAGCATTAGAAACTGTAGTTCTACTTTAGTTGTGCAGCCTAATTAAAACATATGGCACAGTTTGTATCCCTCAGCACCCCAAATCCAAATAAATACACACTGTTCTCAATAGAGCAGCGTTTCTCAAGCTTATTTGTCCTGGGGACCAGACATGTCAGGCTTTGGGGCTACAGGGCCCTGCATAAATGATCATCACCAAACCCCCCACACCCCACCCCGTAAATAAATATGCACGTAAATAAAGATACTATTGCCAAGTTACAGATATGTAGTAATTAGGTTGTTATAATAATAATAATAATAATAATAATAATAATAATAATAATAATAATAATAGTTGTTATTATTCTTATTGATGATGTTGTTGTTATTATTATTATTATTATTATTATTATTATTATTATTATGGGCCTATGCTTATAAGAACCAAGAAGCCTAGATTTTTTTTCACTTTGTGTGTTTTATGATGTTTTTTTTTAAACTATACTTTTTAACACTTGGACTTTGAACAGATGGTGCTGAACGTGCAAACGGACTTTTAACCTAAATTAAATAACAGTAACAGGTAATTCACAGACACAGATATTTTGACCCCAAAATAATTTAAAATCATCATTCTAATGTGACGGGTGTGTCTGCTTTCACACCGTTAACAGGTCAAGACACGCTGACAGAGCTGCTCTGAGCGAGTTTGAGTTTTTCTGTTTCTGTACTTTGTTTTCGTGTCTGTTGAGTGAGAAAAAGTGGTCTCACACAAATCTGTGGAATGGTAAAGCAAGATTGTTTTAACTGCATCTCAACCCAGTATGGCACTGCAACCCAGTATGGCACAGGAGCTCCAAAAATTCAACGAGAGCTCCTGGATCACAAGTGGCAGATCACTCCTCTCTCTCTCTATACAGTGGTACCCCACATAAGGAACGCAATCCGTTCCAGCAGCATGAGTGTGCGCATGTGAAACGCACTTGTTCTGTGAGTCATGTGTGCAGTCGTGGTGGCATTAGTTATGCAGAATGTTCATTCTGTGAGGTGTTCGTTAAGCGAGGAACCACTGTATTGTAGCGAGCTGGCCCTTTAAGGGGTTATTTGGGGTTCAGGGTATTTTTGGAGACGTGGTGTATGTGATGTGTGGGGGTGGCATGGGCTGCAACTGTGGCCCATCACCCTGGCAACTGGCAGGTTTTCTGTGGGTGTGTATATAAGGGAAGGGGCGGTGCTTGGCACTTGAGAGAGGAGAGTTGTAGGATGAGAGAGTAGATGCTGTGTGCTGAGAGTTGTAACTGTGTATTTGTGAACTTTTAGCAGTCATAAAAGTGAAGAAAAGAATAGTTCCCAGCGTATTGCCTGCCCTTCTTCCATGGCTCGCCACAGTATTTTTATAACAAAGTATAACAAAGTATAAGCATCTATTCCAGGAGAGCTGAACATTCTAGAATGCTGAAACAAAGGGCGGGGCCGTGAAGTCGAGGGGGCGGGGAAGGGCGCACAGTAACAGAAGCGTTGAGAAGTGAGGCTCCGTGAGAGTGCTCCTGTCGGTCCGCGGCCCATAGTTTGAGAAATGCTGCAATAGAGCACATATTCCAGTCATCATGAATGCAGGCGATTTGGAAAGTACAAGGTTATTAAAGTATATTGCGATTCATCTATGCAGAGGGTCATTTCAAGTAAATGCAGTTGGTCTCTGCAGCCTGATTGGGAGTTTTATGAAAAATTTTATTTAAATAGAAATATTCTGTCCTACACTGCAGCATTAATGAATGGATTCTCGAACTCGTTCAACTTGCCAGACGGAGTAGCGCGCCTGAACCACGGTGTAATGCATTACATTAGCTGCGCACCATAATATAGTTTCAAATTAGGATAATGTACTCTTTAAACGGCCTGGATATGACATGTGTGATCAGAAGCTGATGGAATACCAGGTATGGGTGGTTTTTTTTGGAGCTGTGATGCTGAGGGCATTTTAATAAACTGCCTTCAAGCCGCATATTTTGCTGAAAAAAAACATATTTTGCTGTAGCACACAGGCCTAGGTTTGAAAACATAGTTATAAAAGATGGTTGTTAAAAACTTTGGGTGGAATCTATAGGTTTTTACATTCATTGATTTCTGCACAAGATCTTTTCTCCACACCTAATTATGTGACAGCATGGCTTCATTGGAAGTCTACATCTATTTTAATAAAAAAATTAAACATTTTTTTTTTACGTTAAGCACAGAAGCATAACAACCTGACTCATAAACAGATGGAGGTGACAAGCTGGAAATGTAAAAAGCGGACATTTAGATAAACTAGTCTAGAAGGTTCACTGGCTATCGCACATTTATGTACTTCTTAGTATCATAAATAAATGGTAGCGAAACAATCGATAACACACTTGCATGCGTAGGACCCACTGTGAGGTACAAAACAACAAACTACTTTCAAAAAGTAGTGCTTCTTTTTATAGTTTTGTATACAAGCAAGAGGTGTCAGAGCCTCTCCACATCCTCCACAAAAGGTTTTCTGTTAATGGACCAGTGATGGAGCAGAGAATTGTGTAAAGAGCTTTTGGGGAGCAGATATTGAAGACTAGGCCTTAAACAGACATGAAATTAAAACCTGGCATAAACCAATAATACAATGTGAAAGAGATTACTGGGTGCTTTTGAAGAAAACTTGGCACTGAACTCTTATTTTCATGTGGACTACGTGTAACAGGTGAAGACTTTGGGCAGACAGAGAGCGAGAGAGTGAGCCAGAGCGAAAGAGTTTGTGTGTGTGTGTGCTCGTGTGTATTTACCATCCAAAAAGGAAGTCCCAAATAAATAATAAGCAATACAATCAAATCCCTCCCCTTGTAATAGCAGGTGCTTGGACCTGATGTCAATCTTGTTGAGGAAGATGGAGAACAAACAACAGCATGATGAGGTAATCTAATAGTAAAACCCATTCCAGTCGCTGAAGGCTGTGTGCTAAACAAACAACGGATAGAAAACTTTATCTTCACCAAGGCCAAGGTTAAGCGTCGCCAGGGCAACCGCCTGGACATCCTGCCACCACACCCTTCTGGGAAAGGGCAGACCTGGGGTCACACACAACCAGACACACATAAACACACATTTATAAACAGATGAGACGTTCTCCACCATAGAAACAGCAATGAATTGTAACATTGTGTTAAAGGCCGTGTGCCACGTTCAACAGAATGTTTACAAAAACAGGACAATTCAGGATCTTTGGACTGCAGTTTTTTAATAGAAGGGTGTTACAATAAGTGTTTCAATTCCTGGTGGCTTAATAGGCTAAAATCCCATTCATGACTGAAAACAAAGGCACAATCGAAGGTGTGATCCTGTCAGGAGGACAATATTACATTATTGTGCTTTTTTAATAGGAGACGTCTATTGCGTAATACAGTGGTGAATGAGATGGCGTCTATCATCAATGAACATTAAAGAAACATAATAGACTATATCAGTGAAAGACTGAATGAGTGATTACTGTGCATTTTTTTGACTGTCTGCTTCCAAAGGACTGTTGTTACGGCTGATGGCCGTTAGAGGCCACCGTTTCTTTCTGTTTTTTTGTGCCCTGTTCTGTTCTGTTTTGTGTGGGTCTCTGTTGGGTTTTGTGGGCTTTTATTTTGAAGCCACCTTCAAAATAAAAGAGGCTCATGTTCTTGTAGTCCTTTGTAGTTCTTGTCCGTGTGTCACGTGTCCTTTGTGTTCATCTGCCTTGAGTTTTGTCCTGTGATTTGGTCCAGTATTTATAGGTTGTGTCTGTCAGTGTTCCCTTATGTCTCCATCACCTCATTTACCCTGCCTGTGTCCTGCTTTTTGTATCCTGATTCCTGGTGGCCATCGAGCCCATTTACTTTGGTTTTCTTTTCTTTAAATAAACTCACCTTGCATGGATCCCTGCGTGTCTGCATGCTCCATGCCCCGAGGCAGCTCACGAGGGCTTGTTACATCCAGCCCTCATGACAGATGGAGACATCAACACTACAAAGCTGCCTACCTGGGGGACAATGGCAAGTTGGAGGAAGAGTGGGTGTCCTGTGACTTGGTGGCCTTCCTACTCAGCCCGTCGGTCGAGGGCTCCGACGACGAGGACCTCCCACAGCCCGCCCAGCTTTCTCCCGGGGAAAAAAGGCGGAAATGGAGGAAACGCAGCCTCCCCACCAAATCCCACAAAAGCGGCTACCACGAACCGGCTGTCAGCACGGCGTTGCCTATGCAGCACGAAGCCGGTGTGGTGCGTTACGGAGACGCCGGAGAAAAGGCAGGCCCGGTGCTCCCGCTCCTCCACCAACTACAGGAGCACCCCCAAGCCTCCAACACTCCAGCCAGCCACCCTCCCCCGCCCGAGACACACAGTAAGGCCCGTGTCCTGAGCGCTTCTCTCCCGGCTAGTCTAGATTTAGGGTCCCCAGGCTTGAGCAACGGGCCTGTGAGCATAGGTTCCCTGTCTGGTCTAGCATCCTGTTTCCCCGGCTCGTGTGAAAGGCCAGTATGTTTTGTGTCCCCAGCTAGGCTTGGTTCAAGGTCCCCAGGCTCGAGCAGCGGGCCTGTGAGAATTGGCTCCCCGCCTGACCTAGTTGTAGGTTTCTTCAGCCCGAATAGCGGGCCTAGAGAGGCTAATGTTAGCAGCCGGGCTAGCGGGCCTAGTAGAGAGGCTTCTGTTGACAGCTCGGCTAGCGGGCCTAGTGTGGCCTTAGTTAGCAGCCCGGCTAGCGGGCCTAGTGAGGCCTCAGGTAGCAGCCCAGCTAGCGGGCCTTGTAAGGCTTCAGCTAACTGCCTGGCTAGCGGGCCTGCTTGTGTGGCTCCAGTTAGCATCCTGGCTAGCGGGCCTACTTGTAAGGCTTCAGTTAGCTGCCCGGATAGCGGGCTTGCTTGTGTGGCTGCTGTGAGTATGGCTGCTGGTATGTGTGTGTGGCTGCTGAGACTGTGTGTTTGGCTGCTGGTGTGTGTGTGGCTGCTGAGACTGTGTGTGTGGCTGCGGAGACTGTGTATGTGGCTGCAGAGACTGAGTGTGTGGCTGCGGAGACTGAGTGTATGGCTGCGGAGACTGAGTGTGTGGCTGCAGAGACTGAGTGTGAGGCTGCAGAGTTTGTCAGTGTAGCCCCTGTCAGTGTAGCCCCTGCCAGTGTAGCCCCTGCCAGTGTAGCTCCTGCCAGCCTAGCCCCTAACAGTGTCAGCCCAGCTGATGTAGACCCCACTCCTGCTAGCCCTGTAGGCCCTGTCCTTGTCTGCCCTGCCCCTATTCGCCCTGTTCCTGCTACCCTAGGCCCTATTAGCTCCAGCCTTGGCCTCCCGGAGGCCCCAGTCTGTCCCGTTTCCCTTGCCTTAGCCTGGTTGGTGGGGTTTTTGGGGGGATTAGCCAAGGTCATTGGAGAGAAAGAGAGGCTAGAAAGGCATCAGACGCAGGAAAAAAAAAAAATGTTTTTTTTGGAGGGGAGTTGTAGCGTAAGGGCGGGTGGGCGGGGGCTGGAGGGGTTTAGCGTAGGGCACCAGGCCCCCTTTGACCACCTTGAGGGGCCCATCCAGTCTCCTGGAGGGGACTGCCTGCCAGCCTGCACACCAGCCTGCTCGCCTGCCAGCGAGAGTCCCGTCCAGTCTCCCGGAGGGGTCCGTCTGCCTGCCTGCTCACTTGCCAGCGAGGGGCCTGTCCGGTCTCCTGGAGGGGTCTGTCTGCCTGCCTGCTCGCCTGCCAGTGAGGAGCCCGTCCGGTCTCCTGAAGGGGTCTGTCTGCCTGCCTGCTCGCCTGCCAGCGAGGGGCCTTTCCAGTCTCCTGGAGGGGACTGCCTGCTGGCCGGCCTGTCTGCCAGCAAGAAGCCTGTCCAGTCTCCCGGAGGGGACTGCCGGCCTGCCTGCCAGCAAGGGGTCCGTGGAGGGGCCCGATCAGCCTCCCGGAGGGGGCTGCTTGCCTAGTTGCGTGAGGCGCTCTGTGCGGCTCTGGTTTCAGAGCCTGGACACATGGACAGTGGGTGCCTTGCCCGCCGAAGGCTTGCCAGGTGGTGGAGAGGCCATCTGGATCAGTGTGGGGTCCTGGGAAGAGGACCCGGACCGTGGGGGCAAGGACAAGGTCCTACGGTCCACTGCCGGGACGACCGAGGCAGCCAGCCCGGCACCGAGGACTCGAGGTCGAGTCGAGGAAGGGGACCGGAAGTGGTTCCTTTGTAGTTCTTGTCTATGTCTCACATGTCCTTTGTGCTCACCTGCCCTGAGTTCTGTCCTGTGATTTGGTCCAGTATTTATAGGTTGTGTCTGTCAGTGTTCCCTTATGTCTCCATCACCTCATTTACCCTGCCTGTGTCCTGCTTTTTGTATCCTGATTAGTGGTGGCCATCCAGCCCTTTTACTTTGGTTTTCTTTTCTTTAAATAAACTCATGTTGCATGGATCCCTGTGTGTCTGCCTGCTCCATGCCCCGAGGCAGCTGTAAAGCATGACATCCATAAAGATAGCTTTTCTGTGCCAAAGTAGACTTGTAGACTTAAGTAGTGCTTAAGAAGAAAATGTTATTGTGCTCCATAGTAAGGACAGTCAATATGATAATATTTTATGATTACTGTGATATATGTGAGAGTGTGTGCGCCCTACCAAGGGTGATTCCCTGCTTCCTGCCAATAGACCCTAGGATGGGCCCCAGGTACCCATGACCCTAGTAAGGATTAAGTGGTTACAGAAAATTATATATTTAATTACTATATGCTCATCTGTGCCCAGGTGTTTTTAACCCTCTTTTTAAGCTTGTTTAATTGAATTACGTGCAGCACATTATGTGAAGCTTTGTGTGATTTGAATAAAATCATTCAATTCTGTCACGTTGAGTTGTGCACGGGACGTGAGGCGAGGCGCATGCAAGCAGGTCCTATTAGATGGAGTTTATTTACAAAAAGACATGGACTCGAAAATAAAATAAAAATACGAAATAAAAAGCCACAAGGGGCTAACAGAAACAAGACTACATATAGAAGACATGAGGAGAAGGGAAGGTGAGAGTCATAGTGAGGGTTGACCAGAAATACAAACTCATAGAACTTAAATACAAACCCCCACTCAAACATGAACACACAGGACACCTGAAACTGAGACTCAAGACACAAACATACATTAACTTCAAAATAAGAGTCCCAGAACTAAAACCCCAATTACATTAAGTCTGTGGACATCACAAATTCATTGCTTTAAACTCATTACTTAACAAATGTCTGCAAAAACAAATCATCATGAAACATCCAGTATCATTAAAAAATACTTTTGGAAGTATCATGTTAGGTTTTTTCTGTTCTATCAACCAACAATACAAGACGACTAAAAATGATGTTTCACACAGTAAGCAGATGAAAAACCTCACTGTATCAATCTAAGTCGTGCACTACTTTACTTATAGGTCCTGCAGTTTCCATGCAAAACACTCTCCATCTGTGAGTGTGTAAAGAGTAAGAAATAGTTCTAATAGTACAGCTGTGCAGCATGTGGATCTATAAATACCCACTGAAGAGCAACACATTTCTGCCATAAACACATTCACTCAATTACCTCACTGATAAGCAATAATGCCGCAGCACCATGCTCCTCGTGCACCCCATGCCCTCAGCACTATGTGCTTATGGGCTATGCTGCACTAACTGGACAATGAGTTGCTAAATGTGTTTCACATAGGAAATGCAGCAGCTTATTAAAGATTAATGTTCTGAAATGTCTTTGATGCTGTTAGACATATGGAAAGATTATGTGTTGATAGAGAAGAAAAGAGCGTGAGAGAGCGAGGAAGAGAGAGAGTGACAGAGAGTGAGAGAGAGAGAGCGAGAGAGAGAGAAAGCGAGGGTGTGTCTGTGCCATGAGCTGACCTTCCCTATCCTCCTGTGTGACGTCCTGTTATTTCCCACCATTGTCCGCTAGCTAAGGAGGAACGTTCTAAAAATGACTTTTTGTTTAAGAGTTTTTCTACAGTATGGCTTCCTCTGGCTGGCCATGCCACTCCACGGTTATTGATACCTCTTTAAAATTAGGCATGCAAACAGGAACCCTGTGCGGATGCAAATTGTGATGCTCCGAGGGCGGACGCCTTCCTAGGCCAATTTATTTATATCCTATGGAGGATCCGGTTTCATAACAAGGAGTATTCCTTTTGTTATCCGACTTTATGGAAGTCACGGAGAACCCGACTTCTGTACAGACTAATCTTTGCATTTAGTGTCCTGTTGCTCCCCTGTGAAACATTACCCTGACTCATATAGAACACGATGTCATGGCATAGCACTGCTGCGGCGGTGGGTTAACTCAGTGGAACCCTTAGGTTTTCAAAAGTAACTGCTCTAGATTCGTTCCAACACTAGCCTGGCAGAAGCTGAAGGCCAGGTGGAGTTCCACTTAACAGTGAGGACATTCGCACGTCTCTCCAGATAAATAAATCATATTTAAAAAGTAACAGAACAATGTAACAGTGTTGCTGCTTCTACGAAGCTGGATGTGATCTGATGTCCGGATGTGAACGGAGATATCCGGAGAGTCGTGCCCAATCAGACCCCCTCCGCATCGCCACATGTGGCCTGAACATAGTTGCGAGGAAAGGTGCCAAAGGAAAACCTGGAACTCTGATTACTCACTCACAGATCGCTTCCTGTCCCACAGAGGCTTTTCTTTGATATTCAATTTCCTAAGTCTCCATTAAAACAAGAAGAAATTGAACCTCCTCGAATTCTTAAAGTCTCCAGAAACCATGGACTGTAGGTTGATATACTGGTGAAGACATCATAGACATGGATTTATGTAACATTATGTAAAAAACTGCGTATATCAGTCTGCCATGTGTTACGCATCACATGAGCCCTTAGCCAGTGCCTACACTGCCTTAGTTTAGAAATGGCTTTTCATAATGTTCTCAATATGATTTCTGTGTTTGTTTGCAAAAGCTTAAACACTAAAGAGCTTTTTTGAGGGAAAATTTGCACTAAAGACAAATAAAATAATATTCATTAATAATAATAAAAGTATAACATGGGTGCTCAACTGGGCCAAGTTTTGATTGGCAGAAGGAAAGTTGGCATTGACATAAATAAATAGATACATTTTACATAGATGTAATCTAGCTGTGGATGTTAGTCAGTCAGTTACTCAACTCGAGTCTCCAAACAGGCAATTAATATGTAAGAGCAAAAAAAGATACAGCAAATGAACAAAGAAAATGCAACATTCACAAGTGTAGCGAAGCTTTTATTGAACTGAGCACAGTATTCATAAAAAGGCAAACTTTTAAAATATCACCTCATACTGCTTATGTATCACATTAGCTTGCCGAAATGTTATTCCCTATTGTTAACACAAAAGGTAGTGAAATCAACCTCCAAATCTCAGTACTATCTGTGTCTTTCTGATTGTACTTTCTGACCATGGAGACTTACTGTTCCGATGGCGTTTCCTTTTCAACATCGTTCTGCATGGATCAGTGTCGGTCTGTGCCTAGAGGTCACCTGCCCATGCAGTTTATGAAGACTGTCAATTGTTTGGCAGCAGTGTTGAAAGTGGACCTAATGCCCAGCTGCTTTAGGGTACAATAATCTGTGTTTAAATGTAGCTTGGGAACTAAAATGTCAAGTGAACTCTTCTTGAATGAACAGAAATATGAACACACCATGCAGTATCTATTTTGATCCCTCAGTGAGCAGCAGGGCAGTGAGTGGGAAAAGAATGAGCGGAGACTGAAGCCTGCTGAGGACTGGAGTGGGTATCAGAGCTCCATCCGACCCTCTTACTCCGAGACACTTCCTGACAGTCACCGCCCTGTCCACTGCTCCCTGGCAAACTCCCACCTCCGTGCAGTGAGATCCAGACCCGCACCAAGAGAGGAGGATAACAGGAAATTCAATTTCCACCCTGCCCTGCCCTGCCCTGCTCCCACGGAACAGGGCATCGAAGTCCATCACATACTATTTAAGGATGAGCTTAAGTGTGTGTGTGTGTGTGTGTGTGTGTGTATAAAAGAGATAGTGAGAGAGAGAGAGGGGAGAGAAGAGAGAAAAAAGAGAGGGGGGTTAGAGAGAGAAAGACAGAGACAGACAGAGAGACAGAGAGAGAGAGAGAGACAGACAGACAGACAGAGAGAGGAAGAAAGAGAGAAAGAGAGAGACAGACAGACAGACAGACAGACAGAAAGAGAGAGAGAGAGGGTGAGAGAGAGGGTAGATAGACCACACACTCATTTATACACAGATCACTGAGATCACCCCGTTTTGTTTTTGAGACCTCACAACCTAGAAAATGAGCCCAGAAAAAATGAACAGAACTTGTGAACCACAGCAAGAAAGTCATTATATTATTCTGGATTAATCTATTTTCACCACGGGATACCCACTAGAAGCATGCTGGTCTCTTTGTAGAGCCACCTGGTTGTGTGATGCTGCATGTTTATATAAACATTTGTGAGTGTGTGTGGGATGCTTAGTGATGTAGGTTCGATGAAGAGAGGATTGTGAAAGCAGGAGAGAGGGAGGGCAAGAGAGAGAGAAAGAGACCCAGAATGTGTCCTCTATCTGCCCTGGGAGCACCTGGGCTTTGCTGCTCTTGGCAGTCGTGGAAGGGGGAAAAAAGTACCTGACAGTGCAGGAATCCTACAGAGAGAGGAAAGAGTACACAGGCACAAAGTGGGCAGACACATTTAACACACCACCGCACAAGAGTGAATCTTTATACAGGTATGTTTATAAACATGGATCAGACACATGGATTTATATGCATGAATAGTCAGATTGAGGTGGGGGTGGATCTCTGGTTCAAAAAGAGCATTTATGGTCATTGCATTATGAGATGCTTCTTATGGAAGTGATTTTCTTACCATTAGGAAGGTGTTACATGCATTGCACAAGGCCTATACAGGGAGTGCAGAATTATTAGGCAAGTTGTATTTTTGAGGAATAATTTTATTATTGAACAACAACTATGTTCTCAATGAACC
>JBBPDH010000151.1:9532093-9556990 GCA_037974565.1 Clupeocharax schoutedeni
TATTTGATTTTGAAAACAGCGACGCTACCAACAAGCTACTGAGAAATGTAGTTAAACTAGTAGCGTCACTACTTGTAGCGACACTACTGCCCATCACTGCTATTCATACACCATACTGTACACCCAAAACATCAAAGACACATGCGAGACACATGCTCATCCAGTGGTTTTGTGAAATACAGAGACTTGTCTCCTCTATTCAGCAGTAACAGCAACTGGAACAATGCTGTGAGAATTTCACTGCATTCAACCACAAGAGCATTAATAATATCTGGTACTGATGTTGGATGACACTAAATGCATTTAGTCCTAATCCATCTCTTCTAAAAGCACAGTTTAATTGCCACACAGTCTAGAATTGGGAAGTTCCATACCCCTCTTGCAAATGGCCTGAGCACGGTGACCTTATCTCAGAGCATCCAATTATATTGCCAGAACTGTTCTTTGGAGATTGTACAAGCTTTGCGTGCATTGAATGCCTGTGTCAGCAATTAGTGCTTCTTAAATAGCTGAATTTACTAATTAGAAGGAGTGTTTGGATCCTGTTTTTGGGATGATTTCCTGGCATGAATCTGTATCTAGATTTAGCAAGCATTCACTGTTATGTGATGTAGAGCCTCTCCTCGGTTTAACTGAGGATTCCACACGTGCCTGGAGGCCAAAAGCCACATTTACATTTGGAGATTAGCTCTGAAGTATAATGTAATGCTCCAGTTTGCAGCTGGCTATGTTATTGCTCCGTGAGCTATCTTTGGTGTTCTTGAACCCAAGCCAATGCATTCATACAGCTTTGTTATTGCTCATTCTCAGATTGTTCCGCCAAACATCTGGATGCTGCTGACCCTGATTGGCCCTAATCTCTTGCTATTGACAACCGGAGACCTCCAAAATAAAGGCACACTTCATGGAGGTGTGACAAAGCCATTGGGTGAGGCGAGGCTTTTGTGTTTTCGAAGTGTGCTCCAGGTTAGAAACGTTCAAGTACAGCCTGAACGAAGAGGAGAGAGGGGCTCCTAATGAAGAACAGGTCCTCAAAGCTTCAGGCCAAGGCAGGAATGTTTATTTAGATGGATGAGCCAAGAGTGGGCCAGCTGGTTTGAGTTGTGAACAATACAGGAGATTCAGCACACATGTGGTTTCCATAAAAAAAAACTCCCTTTCTCACTCTCTCTATCTACCCCCACTTTCATCATTTACCCCCCATATGCACCCCTTCATTATACACCCTCAAACAGTGCTCACTCACACTTACAAACATGCACACTCACACACCTTGTTCCTCAGATCCTCCGGCATGCTTCATGTGACTTCCTGCGCAACTCAAGATGATTCTCTTCTGTTCTTCCATTAAAATACAAGCCCACTATAATCTATTTCCTTTCATTTCTCCATCTGTATATGTGTCTTTATGCATGCCACAACTATACGAAATCAGGCCACATAACCTGATGTCTAAGCAATTCCAGTGGCAGAGCCAGAGTCCTCCGTTTTCAACTTTTTATTGAATGAAATATGTCAGACTCGCAACTGCTTGGAACAGACTGCACCACAGAGACCCTGCAGAAACAGTCCGCCTCCTTTAGACACTCTCACTTTCGCTCTCTCTCCTTCCCTTGAGTGACTGACACTATCCCAACACAGACCTTCTAACCTCTGTAACTTACACAAACAAAAGCATGGGTTCATAACTAATAAGGTAATAGATGATTCATGGGATAACAAATGGGAGATGGATTGCTGGAGGCTCTCAAAGTATTTGGGAAAAATGTGCAAGTGGCTGTCCTCCTCCTCTTTGGCTCTTTCTCCGGCGAGGGGTCAAGAAAGCGGTACGCTCCTTCAGGCACTGGGGGAGTTGGCTTGCAAGGTTGCTACAGCTTACTGGTCACATTGTTCTTCTATTATTCATCGATACGCAATCAGCATGTTCTTCTATTATTCTCTGAAAACTTGATGAAGTGCAGTTTGCCGGATTGACTGTATTTATCCAAACAACCCAAAACACCTTGCAGATTGATCTGTCCTCTATGAAGCTTTTATAAATGTTCCTTCTTACATTTATCAGATGCTTTTATCCAAAGTGACTTCCATTCCCTAACTACAGGGGACAGTCTCCCAGGAGCAACTTGAGTTTAAGGGTATGACTCAGGGATCCAGTGGTGGGGTGCTGAAGGTAGGATTCGAACCCATGACCTCATGGTCCGGAGGCAAGTAGGATACCCACTGAGCTACCTCCACCCAGTCATACCTGATTTTCTTTCATTATTTAGCATAACCACTGTTTTGCATTTAGCATTGCCACTGTTTCAATCTAAATAACCAAGAACCGCTGCGTTACAAGTATACACAAACTCAACAATCCAAGAAATGATGCTTCGAGACATGCGTATCAGTTCAATACTGTTCAAGATAGAGTGTCACATGCTTTTGGCCATGAACTTAGACACCTCAAGCACTAAATCATCTTTGAGTCCTGCCAACCCCTGTGAGGCAAAAACCCCTCCCGACCCTGCAAGCATAAAAGAGTAATTACCAAACTGCGTGACATAAAGATAATATTTGCGAATGCTGAAGCAGCTCGTAAATGTGTTTGTACAATGTGGGGATCCCTCACTCACTCCCTTGTCCCTTAGCGACCCTGAGGTTAAACAATAACACAACATTAATAATTGGTGTATGAAATAAGTAGGCCTTGCTGCTGGCAAGCAGGCTGGAAAGACCTTACACCTCTGGCATGTCAGAGCCCAACAGGCTTCAAAAGGTTTAGCTGGGGGTTAGAACACTGTGAGACCATCTGGGTGGTCGAAGAGACTCCAGAGGTAGATGCTTCAAATCCAGCATACAAGGCAAAAAGACAAGACATGAAATTATTTATCTAATGCAAGACCTGATTATATAACCTGGATATGTATCAGGGTAATTGGAAAATAACAGGTCTTCTCCCTTTGGGGGGTGCTTTAATTGCGTTCGAGTATAGTCATGCATCATGCTAACATTTGAAACAGTGTGAAAGAGGAAAAATACAGCAGTGTAACCGAAGCTCAATAAAGTGATGTATGGGTGTGATTTTTCGCCATGTACAAAATGACATAATGTTGGCATTGGCAGCAGCCAGGCTAAGCTGATGACAGGGTCATTTCCAGCCCTGTCTTACGCTCCTAAAGTGAGGCTTCTCATTTTCATTTTTTTTCCTGCTTGCACATAGCCTAAGAAAGTTGACCTGGTCTGATTTCTATCAAGGTTCGTTCACAATAAACCACAGAGCCTGCTTCTATGTTTAGTTCTACTAAGGCAGGAGTTTCCAATTCTGATCCTGGGGGGCCAAAGCCACTTGGTTTCCATGCTATATGTCAACTTCTACACTTGCAGCGAGTTACAGCTCTTATGAAGTTTAAAGCAGGCAGCAGGATTTTTATGAAGCAGAAGTTTTATATACAAGTTAAAGCTTTACACATGTGGCATAGCATAGTTTACAGAAATGTACCTAATCTAATTTCTATTAATCTGTGTGTTTTTCCTTCTTGTTCTGAAGTGCTCTTCTGTGGCAGGAGAGTCCAGTTTTGCTGTTTTAGAGAAGGAAAGTTATAATGCAGCTTTTCTAGATTTGGACTTAGTGGACATTTCACTATTAGCTGGTACCTTAGTGGTTAGGAAGTTGCCCCTACGATCAGAAGGTTATGGGTTTGAATCCCAGGACTGCTAATGGCACCACTGAGGTACCTTTGAGCAAGGTACCAAGGTTTTGTGCACTGTGTGTTCACATAAAACAAATGGACACTTTACACTTAAACCATATGTTTTAATCATATGTCTAATAAAATCTGTATTCTCTTTTTGTGCACTTTAGGTTATTATGAATTTGCCTGGCATATCAGCTGTTAGCTATTCTTGCTTATCTATCCATCTCCCTCCTTTCATCTAAGAACCTCACTCAGCACTCTGTCATCCTGAGCTGGAGAGACTTCACAGGAGGCCTGCTAAGAGAGACACCTGGGATAAGGGAAGGGAGGGGGCCCTCATGTCTCTGCCTGGCACAGGAGTACAAATTCTGGAGTATGGATTTCACATCTCCAATCCTGTGGTCAGAAATAACCACTCTAGTCATGCTTGTTGCTCTACTTTAACCCTCCAAGCATAACGGCACACTTTTATGTTTAACTGTTTGACTTAAATGTTTAAAAACTTTTTAAAAGGTTTAATTTAACAAAGTGTACAAGTGTAACATTATATATATATATATATATATATATATATTAGAGGTGGGCATAGATTAATTTTTTTTTAACACCGTTAATCGCAATGCGATAGTCGTACACCTGAGAAAAGACAACACGTTTTGGCTTGATTGGGGTCATAGAGAATGCGTTTTTTTTTTCTTACTTTGTTTCTCCATGCCCAAGAGAAAACAAGAAAACTTCTTTTACAGATGACAGAATATGCACAAAGCAAATCACACCGGATTAATCCGACCTATTGCTATGGCAAATTTCAAAGTAACCAAAACTGCAGCAGTCTGCACAAATGCCGGGTCCCTAAAGATTCCCAACATAGCGAATCTGAATGGGCCTAAAGTCACTAGCTAGTCTGACAGGTTGTGGTGGCCTAGTGGGTAGGATACTTGCCGCTGAACCAAGAGGGCATGGGTTCGAATCTTACCTTCAGCAAATCACCACTTGGTTCCTGAACAAGACCCTTAACCCAAAGTTGCTTCAAGGAGACTGTCTCATTTAGTTAGGAAATGGAAGTCGCTTTGGATAAAAGCATCTGCTTAATGCCATGAAAGTAAATACTTTAGCGAGTCATTTGTCTATTTTTTCCCTTTCGGGTAACTACTATATAGCATTAGCGTCGCACGTGACGTTAATGTTAATATGTGGAGTTGGCCAGTAGATAATGGTGGTCAGTGTTTGTGATGCTGGCAGATGCAGGCAGCAGTTGGTGCACTTCAAAGGGGCAGATAAAAGCACAGTCATTTCCCTCTCTGTAGCAGGCAGCCGCAGGAGGCCAGGCAATGAAACAGCACACTTTAAGAACACACACAGAGACACACACACGCACATACAACATGTACAGGGCACATTTTCACATCACACTCTAGCCATCACAACACATCCCCTCCAATGGGAGGATGAACAGAGCGTTGGTCTAAAATAACAGTGATTAGAATATGAAAGCAGGGTCGCCATGAGTCAAAACACAGAGTGTTATTGTCAGGGACATTCTGGCCTGTGTGCTACTCTGGCTGTTCTGAGACACACTGAACTGTGCCACAGCTAGAGAGTGGTGGCATGCATATCACACAGCCAGCCAACCACATTACCCCCCCCCCCCCCAACACACACATATACACACACTCCAGTACACTCCATCACTCTAACTGTCTTCAAGATGGTAAATTACTACATTCATGGTTATATTGGCTTGATAAATATTGCAGGCTTCAGTGCCACATCTTTGATGCTAGTAGTCTGTGAAAACTGCAGGATCCTGTACTCCCCATTATTTTTTTCATGCAGTCATAACTTCTCATGTCTTAATGGCAGTCATTTCTACAGCAGGAACTCACAATCACCTCTACGGTTTCCCTAGACCATGATCAAACACATGTGTGACAGAAATAAAGAAGACTAGAAGAATATAGCCAAAGCTAGATGCTACCCTTAAAAGGTATTCTGCTATCTAAACACTGATGGCTAAACATGCAGGACTGCCTCTAACATATATTCCTACAACAATTAGCAATGGAAAATGTACAAATCATTCTTGGATTTGACCCATTTGTATATGTATGCTCCGTCTCAATGGCAGCAAGTCATTTACTGTCGAAACATTAATTCAGTTTGTGCTTTCTGATTGCCATAACCACAACAAACATAAGGTACAGAATCCACTACTGATACTTCCAGTCTCCAAACATGAAATGTACCTTGAATTTCCAATGCACTTTTCAACAATGGGGAGTTGGTCATTTTGGGATATTGACTGTTCTTGGCTGGCCATCTGAGCAATCCAGCAAAACACAACAAAAGGAAGTCCAATAACCCTGAGCTCATTTATTTCGGAGCCACTGTACGCTCATTTGAAAACCAAACTCATGTAGCAGTGATGGGCAGGGATCGAGACAAGCCAGAGTGGAGGGAGTGAGGTAAGGGGGCCCTACTCAGGGGGCCTGCTGTGTGAATGGGCCGCTAGGTCAGGTGCAGGGCACTTTGGGTAAAAATAGTTGTACTTTTGGCTGGGTGTACCCAGTCAAGCCTGGCTGTAAACTAAAGGAAACAGTGGGCAATCAGTCATAAGAGCGCCACATGTAAATGAACTCAGAGAAACGGAAGCACAACCCTACCAGCGAGTGAATACACAGCGGCACACCCGACTGGCTTCTGACTTCATAAGTCTCAGCTCTGGCACTGCTCTGAATGGCATAGGCGCATAAGAGGGTGTTTGATTTTCAAGGGGCTATTCATTGCCATCATCTGATAATAAAGAATAAAATCATAAGTTTCAGTTGTACAGCACATCTCAAGACTGCTTTATGCTTACGAAAAAATTACCAAAGGACTGTTTATATAGTGACATCTTCATAAGAGGTCTGAAAGAGGAAAGTAAAGTTTTTAAGTGAAAGAGGTTTTGAATGCAACTAAAAGATCTGCCATGCACAGAAGGGAGTCTAGTGTAAAGAGTGTAAGTAGATGTTGGAAGACCTGAGGGAACGAGGGGTGCTGTAGGAATGGAGGCGCCCCCCCTAGCATATGCTGGGGTCAGCCTATGGAATACTTGGAAGGTAATGAGAAGTATTTTACACTGAACATGTGATTTTTGTCTTACGTAATCACTCCAGCAGCTGACTTTTGAATGACCTGAAGGTTACTAATGGCATTAGTTTGAAGACAGATGAAAAGGCGGTTACGGTTAATACAGGAGAAGACATGAACCAGAATTTTGGCATCAAGTAACGCAAGTAATAGCCATGAGCAATGTTATAAAGGTGAGAAAAATAATTACGACTAGTGCCATAATGTGAGCCCCAAAGGAGAGTGAGGTATCAAACAGCATTCCAAGAGTTTTAGCAAGAAGTGTAGGCCTTATAGCTACTTCATGATCCTAATAGAGTAATCAGACATTCCAGAAGGTCATCTACGCAAGGTCTAGTTTAGTGACACATTGAGTATGAAAACCTCATTGAAAACGCTCAGGTAGATTGTTTTCTGTGAGAAATATTTGAAATCGGGTAGCTAAACCCTTTCTATCACTAGAAATAAAAAATTTAAATTGATGCATACATTTCATCAGTATAAAGGAGGAGAATCAGTTGCATACATTTGAGTGTTATACCTTTGCTAACTGTTTATTAGCAGAGTTGAGCAGAATGCTTTGAAAATGTAGCGATGACTGAAGAATGAATACCATCTTAATGGACTCAGTACTGTTACCGTGCATAAATCTTTAACTTATTCAGACCATACTTAGAATGTATCTTCCTAAAACATAGGGAACATCAACCATCACTCAAAATAGCTTAGTAACACAGAGATAAACAACATGCGGTTCATCAGTCCTCTCAGGCTTTAGCAGTAGCTATGCTTGTAAAGAAGCGGAGTTCTGTTTTCGAATCCGTATAACCAACATGTTTACGCAGATTTGAAATAGTTAATAAAAATAAGCAGAATATAATGCTGTTTGTATTCCACTACTGTGGGTACAACTGGATCATATTCAACATTTTATGATAAACTGAACAATTCAGTAAAGAATCATAATTGGACTGAACCTCTATGAGGTCAGCCCTGTTGAATATGTGTGCGTAGATGTGTAGGCGTGTGCATTAAATGTCAGACGACCCTGTTTAATTCTGCCTCCATTCCTCCAGGTGCTCACCAGATGAGTAGTGCAAGCATACTGTTGTACTGCCTCTTCATCTATGATTTTGTTTGTAAGTGTGTGTGTGTGTGTGTGTGTGTGTGTGTGTTTGTGTGTGACCTCAGTACTGAATGTTCTTTTTCTTTCAACTCAATAATACATTGCTGAAAGGAAACTCAGTCTTTCAAAGTAGACCCAGACTGGCTTTGGTAGTCAAGTACATTCGCCATGGTGGACTCTGGTGTTGAGGTATCTGGTCTGTATCATCAGACTTGATAAATGTGGTGTTTTCTTTAAAGCAGTCCCTGAGTTTGAGCATACATGCTTGCCTGTTTATTGCTAGCTTAATCATGCTGAAAGTACGGCACATAGACACCAACTCAATTCTACAACACAAAAGACAGTAGCTGTGGTAACCTGACAGGAAACAGTGTGTTGAGTGAACGCAGATTTGACTTTCGGCTTATACAGTGGCTGACAGGTTGGGTTTACATTAGAGAATAGGACGTTTCTCAGCTAACCCAGTCTAGAGGTGACACTCTGAACTAGAGGGAAAGGCAAGGGTCTCTGTTTAAAAGAAAAACATTCATATAATGCGAGATACCACAATGAACCTTAGAGACCATATGCTGATCATAAATTGAGGCACTAATGGACAAACCATGGACAAGAGTTAGCAAAGGTGAATTATAATAATAGAGCCAGAGCAATTTGTTCTGCTGTGATTTACGATGAGGGAAAAATACAGAGAGTACTGGGGAACACACTGATTAAAATCTAATTAATGGCCCTCTGTTTCGAATGTCCTCCCAGATCAAGGTGTGTAAGGTTGCTGTTCTAGCCATTATAGGAAATTTACAGCTAGCTTTGGAAGCCAGTTCGTGTCCTCTCACTTGTTTAAAAGACGACAGCACTTGGAAAGAGGTTGACAGCGAGATCCATGGAGCCTAGTGAAGAAATTCAGGCTGCAAAATGTGTTTGTTCTTGGCACAACATTTTTCTTGCTGTCTTTAATTCAGGGTCAAACAGATTGTTCTTATAAAAGGGTCGTCCACATGAATGGATCTGAGAAATACTAGAACAGGTATCTTTACTACAGACCAAACATTTAAACCACCATGGAGGACCACTTAAGCGGAAAGCTAACTAAATTGATTATGAAAGTAATCCATCAAATAAAGTGACTGTCCAAACCACAACATAAAAAAAAACCTCCCTGCTCTCACAGCCTCAAATCAAAAACCTACATCCCTGTGTGCTAAAACAGCCTAATACTTGGTTCCCCAAAAACCTTGAAATAGATCATTATTTAAGTATGATTTGTAAATGATGTGTGAAAGAGTAAAGAACATATTCAAAGACCCTCCACATACACTCTTACAATAAGTGGCTCCTCAAGGGTATAAGTAATGGTTACAGAACCATGATTAATTGCAGCTCCATGTGAAACCTTAAGTGACTCTTTCCATGGTTGACCTTAGTCCCCAAAACTACTCTACAACATTTCTATGGTTTTGATAGCGGTTTTAAGAAAAACTTCCCATCATAAAACAAGAGAAAATGACAATTATGAGTTGATTTTATTTAAAAAGGTGAGTCCCACCTCTATAATATGACCTCAAGACCAGAACTTTGAGCCCAGGACTGAAAAATCTACATTGAACAGTTATGTGATACACATTCAGAAACGAATGATGTTCAACATCAGCTTCTTAGTGATGAATATGATCGCCCTCTAATGCCAAAAGATCACCTTGTCATACTCACATAGGTTCCAAACTTAGCCTAAAACTTTCTCAGCTAAAATCTCAATGAAAGATGAATCAAGGTACAATTGCAATGGCAAAGAACCCTGTTCACAGACAGAGATGTAAGCATATTGATATCAAATACCATTTCATCAACTGTGAGATCAACTGTAAACAATGGTAAAGAGTTTTTGCCAAACAGATAAGATCATAGCTGACCTGATGACTAAACTGCTGAGGTACCCTGAGCCATCCGCACACACTGCTCCCCGGGCGCCGTGTTCCTGGCTGCCCCCTGCTTCACTTGGTGAATGGGTTAAATGCAGAGGAAGAATTTTGTGCTGTTCACACTGTGTGCAGTGTTGTGTTCACGTATGAAAAATGGTTGCTTCACATGTCATGCGATTTCCTATTTAACCTGCACCAATAAACTCCTCTTTGAGTGTTCTCACCAAATCCAGTTTCATAGCATGCTTATTCTCCCCAAGTTTATGTCATGTTTTTAGCCAGTATCTCATCAAGCTCATCAAGACTTTAACCTGGAGAATGTTATAGAGTTCATTGTTTGGATCTAGATGAAAGACACAGGGAATTGTATCCTCACTCATTCATTCTAAGTGTAGCTGAGGGACTTAGTGGAAATAAATTGATGAGTCCATTTAAATCAATATGAAATAGTATCAAACAACTCGACACTAAGTAAAATGTAGTTGTTTTACTAAACTTGACTTAAAAAAACAGTGTACTAAAACACATGACTAAACAATTTAAAAAGATTCAAATCTTAAACTTTCCAATCACTTTCTAGAGCAGAAATCCTGTCAGTCTCTATGTCTGGAAAACAGCATTTGAACACTTTTTTGAATGTAGTTTACACCTTGTTGGGGAAATCATTGAAAAAAAAAAGGATGTGTAATTATAAAATATTCATTATGAATCAAAAATTTTCCAGAACTGTACATCCAAGCTAAGAACTTTATTCTTAGGAGTCTCCAAAGAGAAAGCCAGGATCACAGGAGCAATCAAACCATATTGTGATCTCAGCGAATGTGAAGGACAGTTTGGTCTAACATCTTAAAAACGTAGCAAACTGTGCGTAATCACTCAAGAAACAATATAAATACATTGGTCTTGATTCAAATTTTTCCACCGCGCTGCTTAAGTGGATCTGACTGCACCAGCAAATATTTCTACATAGTGTTTTCCATCCAGGCACTTTGATCATACTGACGATCAAGATGAAAAACCCAAGCAATGACTGTTGGAAGGTCAGTGGTGTGTGGAGTACACTGAATGTTACAGTGTAAACAAAGTTAGTCACTTCACTCCCTGCTCTCCTGGCAGTGCACACTGTCACACCTTCTACTCTAAAGCACATCCAAACCAAACAGGGCGGTTCAGCTTGCCCTAGTTCTCCAGTGAACAACTGCCAAACCCCATTTCAAATACACCCTGATTTGATTGCATGGAATCTTGCGGGCCTTGGTTCACACGGCCGCCAAATTTTAAGTGGACTGCAGCATGAGTGTTGAATGAAACCACTTAGCCGCTTGCCAGTAAAACCTATTCGGTTTGTTCGCATATGTGGATCACACACGAAGTGGCCTGTAGTAGAAGCACATTATTTACTGTAATTCCACTAGACCTTTTTCTGTTTTTTCCTTTTTTTTTATTTTAACATAAATCTTCTTCCACCCTCTCTATTTTTTACAGCACAGGTTTACAACTCATTTTAAATACTGCATCCCCACCCCACACACACTCAGGGGCATATTACATTCTGTGCATTTAATTGGTTTTCCCTCTGTCTGCGGTACTGTCTGCATTAGTGGCTCATTTCCACAGCATGTGGCGCTAACTGGGCCTAAACTGTCATGTGTCGGAAAGCAATCTAGATGCATTATACACCAACAAACCTCGCTTGTTTTTTCCATACTATGTGAAGTACAAGTAACACCAAAGCAAATCTGCCAGTTTATGCTTAAGCAACGGATTCAGTTTGAGTGCTCTAAAGGAGAATTGCCAGAGCTGCACCATGCCTCCACCAGGAAGGATTTTCTGACAGCATGTTTAATGAAAGTACATTTTATTTGGCTTTACTGGGCCATTAATTCTTGATTCACAGCAATTCTTGGCTCAGATGGAAGTAGTATATTTTTACAATATAGACGCAATAATATTGCATTTCAGAATCTAAAGCTTGCTACAAACTGGGCAATAACTGCAGTCTAACAAATGTATTAAATGTTACCCCATTTCAGAAAATATTTGTGGCAACTTATATTTAATATCATTTACATTCTTGCATGCTGCATGTGCAGTTGGCCACTGATTCAAGAAAACATTCTGGTTATGTCACCCATTAACACCACCCACTTAGTTATTCATCATCTCATTACATACTCCCTTTGGCAGCTTCGTAGAAAACCCATATCTAAATCAATAGTATCACAATAATCGAACTACATGCATCAATGTCAAACTATGGCTTGATCCCAAATGGCTCTCACCCAAATAGTGCACTGTATGCCTAGTAGGTATCTGTGCAAAGAGAATCCCAAATACATCTCTTTTAGAGTATAAAGCTATCCACACTAAATGAACAAAAGTATTGGGACACACCTCTTAATTAAGGGCTAGGCCTCTTACTTCCAGTGAAGGTTAATTTTAATGCTTCAGTACACCAAGACATTTAGGTCAGTGCCATACTGCCAGCTTTGAGGATACAGTTTGGGGAACAACCTTTTCTATTCCAGTATGACTGTGCCCCAGTACACAAAGCAAGGTCCATAAAGACATGGCTGGAGGAGTTCAGTGTAGAAGGACTTGACTGGCCCACACAGAGCCCTGACCTCAACTCCCTCAAACATCTATGGGATGAACAACATCCGTGTCTGTCCTCATAAATGCTCTACAGAATGAATGAACACAGATTCACCACAGAAACAACATCTTGTGGAAAGTCTTCTAAGAGGAGTGGAAGCTGAAGCTGTTGTAGTTGCAAAGGGGAGTGAACTCCATTTTAAGGTCTATGTATTTGAATGCAATGTCATTAAAGTTGGTGTAATGGTCAGACATCACAACACTTTTGCTCATGTAGTGTGTCTGTTTAATTACTATTGACAGCTTCAAATAAAGCATTTTGACATTTTCTACTCTGAAGCACTCAGTGCTGTTCAGAGAGGATAGTTACGTGTTATTAGCGTTTGGCTAGTACTCTAGAATCAGCTGCCACTAGGCCCTGTTTGCAAGCTACTTATAATTTTTCGGACAACTAAAAAAAAAAACTTTTTAACAAATGTTAAAATACTTTGCTAATGACACCTGGTTGTAACCTTTTTGAAAAGTTAACAGTTGTGAAACCCATACAGCAAAGATAAATTTGGGGTCATTTACATATCGGTTTTAAGGGCACATTATTTTTATCTAGTAATTCTTATGGAAAGAGGATTCTTTAAAAAAGGGTAAAAAATCCCATGAGAATAACAACAGAGCTAACATTCCAACATGGACCATTCTTGTCACATTTTTACTCTATTAGTACGAGGATTTCCAAACTTGGGATCAGTACAGGGCCATGAAGGAGGCTATTCAGAAGCTTCCAGTACAGACTTTGAGAGGAAAATGTTGTACAGGTGAACAGAAATCTCCTCCAAAATGTGGCGCAACAGCATGATCGTATGGGACTTTTTGCGTCACCTTGCGTGTAACTTTAGCTTCTATCGACAATGTCAGCCAGAATTTATTCTGGGAGTAAAAAATTAGAGATTTAAGACCTTTTGGCCACAGCTTGATTATCTATTTGTCATCTGTTGTCAAAAAGAGAAAAACAACACTCTGGAGTCGGCTGAAATGACCAAACGCTGACCCAATACAGATGCTCTTAGAACAGAGCTGAAGGCTCAACACAAAATCTATTTATTCCTAAAGACACAATTAGGACACAATTATCAATTCTTTTGAGTGGTCACAGCCAGGACTGTCTACCATCGTAAAGGCAAAAAAGAAGCTCCCATAAGAGAGACTGTACCTTTTTGCTGATATTGTGAAATAGTACCTATCAAACTGATAGAAAGTAGAAAGTAAAATTTTGACCTTTTGCAGTTTTAAGCATTCTAAGTATTTGCTGTCCTAAATTCTGTCCACATACAGATGTTCATAGTTAATGAACTGTGGGATTGTTCAATTTCACAGTAAATCTCTAATGATAAAAAATGTAGTGATACTTTTACAGTAAAACTGAGTCATGTTTTCTTCCTTTGTTCGTTCTTAGCCAGAAAAAACCATCATCAAACTCACTGGCCCTGCTGTAGATCATGGCCGAAATAACTTCTCTTTCTTTCTCTCCCTCCAGCCTGAACCCTCCTGCTGTCTCTGGGGGTCCAGAGGCATGGCGCTGAAACCCAGGCTTGCTGTGTGTGAAACATAATTCAGTGCTTCAGCTCTGGAAGCAAACATACAGCTGCAGAGCAAAGTCTGGTCTTCAGACGACAGGATCCAAGGGACACCCTGGTTGTTGTTCAACCTCCAGCCTGGAGCACCTGAGAACCTAGGAAAACAGCACAGGAGCTACAGTAAAAGCACCGGGAGGGCTCTCTGAGCTTTAGGTACTGACAGGATCAGGATCATCTATGGAGCTCTGAGTTCAAAAGTTCCTCTGCTACAGACATTAGCATGGGCATATGCTGAAGAGCTTGGGTCTAATGAAATGTGGAAGGACGGAGTTTTCACCGAGTGGGCAGAAAAAACTTTTCTCCACAAACACAGCTAACCTTGGTTGCACAGAAGCATAAAGCCTCGGCCCAAACTCAGACAAGGACCAGCTAGAGTACAGTGGGGTTTCGTAGAAAGGTCCATGGCGCAGAGGAGTCGTAACTATGGAATGAAAAACAAAGTAAGAGAGCGGGGAAATGTTTGAAGGAGTGAAATATTAGGAATTAGGGAGTCTGCAAAGGCCAAAAAAGTTCACTGTACTCGGAATGATTTAAAGAGATGTATAGAAAGCATAGAAATAAGAACAGGGATTCTGGTAGAGTGATGGTTAGCAGCAGAACTGACCTATATGACAGTGGTTAAAATAAAATTCCTCATCTAAGCTGTAGATTTAAGTGTACCTATTCTGCAATGCCACTTTGTATGAAATATGAAATTGCCTTCTGTATTTTTTCTAATGGACAGTTTTCATGCACCCTGCGGTGGACCGGCGCCCTGCCCAGGTTGAGTCTCTGCCACGTGCCTATTGACCCTGGGATAGGCTCCAGGTACCCGCAACCCTAGTGATTCAGCTGTTACAAAAAGTGAGTGAGTGAGCTTGTAAGCTACAGTTTTATCAAACATTGCATTTTGAATGCTCTAAGTGGGCTGCAACAAGTATTTGCCATCGGCTGGCTCTGCCATCCATATGCACAAGGCAAACCCAGTGTGGTGGGATGAGCTGTCTAAGCTAACAAAAGCAACAGAATCCTTCTCTATCTTCAAAAACCTCCTGAAGACTCATCTGTTCAGAGAGCATCTCCTCTCCTGATGAGCTAGGATCTTCTTGCATTATTCTTACATAAAGCACTTAATACTCTCCTTTTGTTCTCAGTACACTATACGAGTGTTGCCTTGTATTGTAAGTCTTTTGGAGAAAAGCATCTTGCAAATGAATGTAAAAAATAATTGCCTAAATTATTGATTTGTGTTCACTGTCATCTGGTACAAAAAATCGGTGATACATTTTCAAATGTAGAAAGTTTCATGAACTGTTAGCATGAACTGCAGTTATTGCTGCTCTTGCTGACTAGGCTAATTAGCGACTTTTTTCTAGCTAAAGCATGTTAAAGCATCAGCCTTATGTCTTTTAAGGGCACAGCACATAAGGGGACGTGATACTTCATCACAATGAACATTAGTTAGGCTATAGGCTGTATAATGAAAATGCAACTTAAAAATCAGAGGTATACTTTTTTATTTATATGTGAATTAATCAATGCTAATATACTTGAATCCACTGCCAAGGCAAGCACATGTTGCATGCATCAAAACACCCCTCTAATCACCGGCCCTGCGTCCGAAATGGCATACTTGCCTACTATATAGTATGCGAAAAAGCGAAGAGGCGAGTAGTATGTCCAAATTCGTCTAATTCGTCTAACATCTACTAATAAAACATCTACACTGAACAATAAAAATGCTTTTGATTTTGCTCCCATTCATGAGCTGAACTTAAGGATCTGAAACATTTTCTACATACACAAAGGACTCATTACTCTCAAATATTGTTCACAAATCTGTCTAAATCTGCATTAGTGAGCACTTTCCCTTTGCTGAGATAATCCATCCCACCTCACAGATGTGGCATACCAAGGTGCTGATTAGACCGCATCAATATTGAACAGGTGTGCCCTAAACTTAATCCAATGTCCTCCCTGATGGTCAGGCATCCCAAAACTATTGTCTATATCATGTATGTTGCTTTATCTGGACTACTTCTTTAACCTGTAAACAGGTACAGGACAGTGCCAGCAGCAGCATGTCTTCCAAAACTATACTCCAGCTACATTACAGTGCTTCATCCGGTGCTCCCAGCTTCTGGGAACAAAGCTAGGATCACAGGCCCTGCTTTCCTCACACTCACTTCCCATGAAGTGCTATGACTCAAAATATGCTTAGTGTGGGTAAAGTCAAAGACATGTGGAATTCTCTATTGCTTCTGTCACATTTTATGGAGTGGTGCTGTTTTCCCATTCTTCCAACAAGTCATAAACTGGACCTCGCTCTGGGCAGACAGTAAGACTAACTCAGCTAGAAAATCTGATGTCCCAGCCCATATAGTTTGGGCAGTGACACTGTCCTATTCTGAGGGACCATCATGTCTACAGTGTGGCAAGTAATGAATCTGATTTTAAAGCAGTAAAATAACACATAATGCCATTTAGGGTAGCTTTTTGGCTAGGAGCTACTTCCACCAAATTAGATGTGGGATTCGTTACAAAAACAGACTTACACGAGACAAATGCGAACTCTTTGATATTTGCTTGACTCCTAAGCTCCTGGATTATGGTTGCCAGGCAGGGGGTCTTACTAAAATCACTTTGTTGGAGCCAAGGCAGAGTATTCTCAATGTGCAATGACACTGCATGGAAATCAAGACCAGGTCTGGGACTTTTGACAAACATGCATTTTCCGCTCAGATAGCCAGAGCAGTGGGAACTTCCTGCCGTAGCGGAGTTCACGGCCACCATAATCCCTATGAGTTCAACCATTCACAAGAAGCACACACACACACACACACACACACACACACATGCATGAACAAGATTTTCACAATATTTTGTATGCTGATTTTAAAACTCTGCCATTTGAACTTTCCAATAACACATAGTTTGTAGCAGCAATACAGTATTTGTTACATATAATACAGCCCTGATTAATTAATTAATTTGTCTGTATTCATTCTTCAGTACACCACTGCACATATACCAGCAGAGTGTACTGTATGTGGTTGGGTATCTCTTAGACTTTTCCATTTTTATATTATAGTGTCAGAACAGCACATTACCTCATAACCCCAGTAGAAAACATTAAACAAAACAAATCACCATGGAAGCATTTGACAACCACACTGGAGGTACTATTACTTCCTCGAAAGGTCTCCATGCTTTTGCAAAGCCAGGCAACTAAAGCAGTGCTGGCCTGTGTCAAGACTTCCGGGAGGTTTTCATCCTTACCGCTTGGGGCTACATGTTACAATTAGAAGCCCATTTTACCAAGGGTTTAGCTTTCTCCAGCTCTGCCTAGGATCAGTGTCTGCAGGGAGGAGAGCCAATGGCATTTCGCAAGGCTCTGTCAGTATTGTGAACATACAGACTGGAGGTCAATGGGCGAGACTTCTATCAGTCCTCCCATTGGCTGGCCATGGGTGGAGGGGAACTGATGACTGGTGAAACAGCAGTGAGTGTCTCTATTGAGGTTATTCCCTGGATCAGATCTCCTCTGAGGAGAAAGGACACAAAGCAAAACCAGCCACTACCCCCTCCTGAGACCGAGCCTTTTGTCACAAGGCCTGTGGTTCCGTTCTTGGTCTTTTACAAGCGAAACGGGGACGACACACACAGCTGGGTTGTATTACTCACTGAAACGTGGGTTCAAAAGACAGGCCCTCACTTGCCCTGCTGAGGGCCCCAGTTCCCTTTCTTCACAAGAGCTAAATCACAATAAAAGAGTGATGCACTGCCTGCACGACAATTGGACATGCTTCATTAGAAAGGATTTCAAAACAACATTAGGTTCAAGCTTGTTTCAGTGCTACGAAGCAGGTTCTGTCATTTGGGCGGCTTTATAAACATGGCACTGGTTAAAAAGGGCAAGGATTAAACCTATTTTAATCAATTAACTGCATTTGTCAGAGCGTAGCTCTGACCCAATTACATCCACGATTACACAATTTTGGAAATCCATGCCTCATTAGTAATTATTTAAATATTCCGTTGGTTTTCTCATCGTCTAGGCATGTAAACAACTGGGAACAATTTGCATTTGTTTGTAGTCAAATTAATTACAAAAACAAATTAACTTAGCAACACAGAAAGGATACCCACAGGCTCAGTTGCAACAAAATTGAACTCCTGCACAAAGAAATAGGTACTAGCAATTCAGAAATAGCTCTCCCTAGAAGTAATGCCTCATTTTGCTGTAGATGAAGATCATGATTTAATTTCATGCCTTGTTAATAGGACAATCAAACAGGTTCACAAGACAACAGCCTGTGCCATGCTGGGTTCACCCCTTCTTCCATGCAATGGTAATAGAACAAAATCAATGATTGGCTAGATCAACGTTCCCCAACCTTTTTTGCGCCTCGGACCAGTTAATGTAAAACAATATTTTCACGGACCACAGTACAGATATAACTAAAAACAAAACGTGATTGTTTTTTACTTATTTTTGCTAGCTTCTGAGCTAAATTTTTGATGTACTGTATCACGTGACCGAGAAGAGCAATTTTTTCAATATAAACGATCTTCCAGACTCTGATATTCTGTCTTTCTGTGCGGCCCGGTACCAAATGACTCACCGACTAGTACCGCTCTGCGCCCATGTGGTTGGGGACCTCTGAGCTAGATGACAATATACAAAGAAGATTGAGGGCTCTCTTGCTATAGCATGGAGCATAATTCTCTCTGAACAATCTCTCCCTCTTCGACTGGACTGGAAAAAACAACCGTACTGCACAGCCCTACCTCATAAGTGCAACCATGAGGTGAATGTAATCCCCTGGTACTTCTCATTTTCCTCTGCATCAAGGCAGATGCTGAGAGGCTGTCAATCGAGGATGGAGGCTCTTATCCAGAGCTTCATCTGCAGGACCTCCTGCGGTTCAGTGCATGGAGAGAATAAGTCCTGACATTTTTCACTTTGACATATATTCCCAAAACTTTTTGTCTGGCAAAACAGATTCCAACCCCATCTGTACCCGAAATGTAATTATTGCTCATGCACCAAATTATTTCTAGTTCACCTCACTGTCTAGCCCTGTAAATTTTAAGGGCCAGCTTTAACTATGTGGACTAGTTCACATAGGTCATATTTTTTAGAAAGGTATGGGCCTCTGGGCTGTAATGTTTTACTAGAGGCATTCAGCATCAGGGGGTAATATCTCTGAGACTCTCTCCTGTGATACACACACACACACACACACACACACACACAATAATACCTACTAATCACTTTGTCAGCAACACCAACCTCGTATCTCAGACTTCATTTTATCAGGTCCATTGACCAGATAGCAACCCAGCTGTTTTAGTTAAGCTCTGGTATATAAATCATTCCTCGCCACAGATATGAATTTATATCTACTAACCAAACTACAACCCAATAACCTTAAGAAAGATCTGTCCTAGAGAAAGTACATCTAGAATTACAAATTGTAGTCAATCTATTTGTCTAAATCATTTTTATCTCATTCATCAGCGGTCAGAATGTTCTCCAACGTGTGTGCTTAGTTTATATATATTAGTTTATATATATATGGATGAAACTCACATACATTACATGGTCAAAAGTATTGGGACGACTGTCTATTACACCATCAGGGATTTTAATGACGTTGCATTCAAATACATAGACATTAGTTTGCAGTTAATCCAAACTTTACACAAAATGTGGTGTTTCTGTGGGAATCTGTGCCCATTCTTTCTGTAAAGCATACATGAGGTCAGGCACTGATGTTGGACGAGAAGGCCTGGCTCACAATCTCCGTCCCAGTTCAACCCAAAGGTGCTGGATGTGGTTGAGGTCAGGACTCTGTGTGGCCAGTCAAGTTCTTCCACACTGAACTCATCCAACCATGTCTTAATGGAGCTTGCTGTGTGCACTGGGACACAGTCATGCTGGAATAGAAAAGGTTCTTCCCCCAAACTGTGTCCACAAAGTTGGAAGCATGGCATTAACCAAAATGTCTTGACATGCTGCAAAATTGAGATTGCCCTTCACTGGAAGTTGAGAGGGCACCTCAATTCAATACTTATGCGGTATATCCCGATATTTCTGTCCGTATAAATAATATAAAATAATTATATATTAGGGCATTGATAACTCCAAATTGTTTCAAGTCAAGGTCGAGTCGACTAGTTGCTTTATGATGTCATCACAGACGCAACGGAGGAACACGTGCGTCCAACATTGAGCAACTTATATTAAAAATCTGATACCTTGTATTTTCTGGTAAACTGAGAATGGGAACAGGTCTTCTTGTGGTCTCGTGTTTAGATTCAGTACTGACCCTTTTATGAGAGGACTATATTAATTGGTTAAAGCAAGAAACGCATGTCAGCATAAGCCAATCAGAGGCAGAGATCGCATTGTGTACACAAGCGAGGGCAGAGAGAGAAGGAAAAGGGCACACGACTAGTCGACTTCTCTCAGGGGGCGTCGACTCGTGCCTCTGTCGTCTAGTCAACTTTTGTGTAAATGCCCTATTAAATATAAACATATAAATAGTCTGACAAAAATAACAAAACATTAAAAAGAACTATTTTCAAGTATTTACTTGAAAAACATTGGAATTTAACCATGGTCTGACTTTTACCTTCACTTTTAAAAAAAAATGAAATGCATACTGAATGAAGCGCTGTGGGGGGTCGTGTGTTTGACTTGGCCAGTGAAGAATATGAAGCTGTTTAGGTTTTTCCTTTTAACCAAACTATGACCTTAAGAATGATCTGTTTTAGCAAAAGATCAGATAAATCCTCTGAGATCATGCTGGTCATGCTGTTAATGTAATATTCCATGGTTCTGCTGGTTGTTTTTGCATTTTGTGTGTGAATTCTTCATTTTTAACAATATGCTTGAAAATGAATTTTGACATGCTTATTGTTTTGGGGATGTATCTGATTGATTTATTTTGACACTTCAACCTCAAAGTGACCTCTTTTACTAGTACTGAACCCTTCCTGGATCACATGAAAACAACAGCATCCCAAATGCAAAGTCTACTAGAACTAGAATTATTCCATGCATTACTTATAGTCTTCTGACACTATGTATAAAATAAAGTATAAGTACAGTTCAGTAGTCATAACTACACTCGAATTAGAGCTGACACGCTACACTTTTTACCTCAATAGTAATTGCTTCATTCCAAGTCAAATGTGCTGAACACACATTTTTCTGTTAGGCTCTTAATAGAATACAGTTGATTTGTCAGTCAGAGCACAAGTAAAGCAGCTGGTTATATTTTGATCTGTTTTAAAAACAGGATTTTCCAATTATTTGACATATATATAATTTATTTAATATATATGCATTTATTTAACGTTTATTTACCTTACAGATGTGTTTAGACCTCTAATGGTTGTATACAGGCTTTAATAAATGTACACATGGGTTTTTTGTTTGTTTTTTTAACATTGATGTGTAAAATCATCATGAATTGTGAATGCCTTGAGCAAGAATAATCAAGCATTACGGAGCCCGCACTGTACTGCACTGGTCTGAATTAATGACAACTGTTAATAAGATTTAGATGAATCTGCTTACTGACAGACTCCTCTGGAGAGTATATGATGAGGTACACCTCATAGACTTCAGAGTGTGCATGCGAGTATTTGTGTTTATTTTAGTGGAAGAGACAGACCCCCTCTGGATCCCGTCGATGAGAGAGCATAGCGACCTTTAGAGGGTCTAATGTGCAAAACGACACCCCTAAGCCTTCCTCCCATTCTATCCCCTTTCACCTCTGACAGAAATGACAGGATAAGCAATGGAACTAGTCCTAGGGGCATGCTCTGCTTTATGATCACCCCCTATTTCCCCTCTTTAACACAGACACAGATACACACACACACACCACACACACACACACACACACGCATACACATGTGCCCCTGTTGCGCTTACATCAGCCAGCTTGGCATTGATCCAACCCTTATGTCACCTCTGGACAAATGATCAGAGGATCAGGGGACTGGTGCTGTTGTAAGGGCTACAGATCTGGCTTGTGTTAACCCAAAAGCCCTACAGCAAAGACTCGCACTCATATTTTACATCACGACTTATGCAAGCCATAGAAGCGTTAGGGCAAAATTGGCCTCGGCCCTGATCCATCCCATATAAATAATATTTTACTGTCTGTTTGATGGTCAGTTACATTCCTGCGATAGACTTTGAAAAATCAAATAAAGAATGGCAGATCTCAAAGCCTGCCTTAATCCTCATTTCAGCCATGTGCTTAAGGCATAATTGATCCACCGTGGAGTGCTTGGTTTGTTGATTTTGTCTCAATCAAGTAGATTAATGCATGTGATGATGTTCCAGCATTTGCTTCAGGGCTAAAATCTTGAATGTAACAGTGGAGTTGTAATTAAAGTAAACTGAATTCCCCTTATTTTCCCAATTTTGAGTCTTAAATGAGTAGAGTTGTTACATTAGGACTGTTTTGGATTAATAAAATCACACAAATGTTGAAATAAAATGGAAGATTCATGCCCTTTAATGATGCAAACTATAGATTTGCTTTGTGTGCATTCCCAAAGTCTTGTGTTACTTATCATGGATAACAACATTGCCCTTTTGTAAACAGAAAATCTTTGCTGAAGCAACTACCCATTGGCTTCTGAGGGCATTTTGGCAGACACCCTTATCCAGAGGGACTTACAATCATTAGTTACAGGGACAGTCCCCCTGGAGCAACTGAGGGTTAAGTGTGTCTTTCAAGGACAGAATGGTAGAAAGTGGGGGTTTGAATGTGTGACCTTGTGGTCATCAAGTTCACAGGCAACTACCACCCAATACACAGCTATAGCATATTGAGTTTTATGGGGTTTTTTCACAGAGTGAAGTGTTGAAAAAAAAAGTGTTGTCTGTGGGAATTAATCATACAATACAAATGACAAATATGAATTAGGCTGGAAAACAGGGTTTTCCTTTAAAGAACCATACAAATGTGTGTTTGAGGCTCTGAGTGAACCATATCTTATGACACATAAATTCAATTTCGAGAACAAAACAGTATTTAAAGCCAGTTACAGCCAAATTACAGGCTGTACAGATGCTAGACAGCAGCTTATTTACTGAGTCCATATTTAGTGCATACCTGAGTAAACTAGATTAGATTACGGTTTAAATGAGGTTCATGGGACAAGGCCAAGGGATGTGACCTTATACAAGGTGGCTTCTCTGAATTAGCTGCTTAGATGACCTGCAGCACTTATCTCATGATGGTCCTCAGTGTGTCCTCATAGAGAAACGACTGTTTTAACTAGTGGTTCCAACATGTGGCAGAATTGTAGATCTGGTAATAATTCAAAGATTACACAGTGTTCCCTATCTAATCTGTCTTTCTCTTCTTTCCTTGTATGTTTTATTGTTTCTTAATTCTCCGGCTGGATTAGACAGTCTCCCATTGACCAACCCAAGTTTAAAAATGACTTCAGCTCTGATACTGCTGTCATCATCACATACACTTCCAAGACATTGGGCTTCAAAACACTTTCCTGGCCCGCCTCAAAGCTTTTCGACTCTGTTAAAGCTCTGCCACAGTCATGTTCAGACCTGCAGAGATAATGAATTCCAAAAAGCTGGAAATTCATGGCTAGACAGAACACATTTACTGTACTTCTGTGAGTAATAGAGGCTAGTCTTTGGAAGTCTTTCTGTTGTGTTGACAAGAACATTACTCACATAAAACAGGTGATGAGGATAAATGCATAATGTATTCACTGATAAAATGAATTCAGTACGGATTATGAAAATACAAGTCTAACACAGTATCTTGATCTCTGCATTTTCAATCATTACTCAACAAACACCAGAAGTCAGGTAGAAATGTGAACATGAACACCAAATATTATGTGCCCTGTCTTATAACAAAAAGTATAGTCTAATATCATATTAGCAGTTGAAACAAATGTCCAAATTATAGCAAAATAGTTGAAGAGGTAAAGGTAAAACTCAAGTCTGCATCCGACCCATATCTGCAGCTTTAAAAGGTGGCCCAACTGCTACTGCTAAATCTGAACATGAACTCAACCTCAGCCTGAAGCAGGTGACATGCATCAACAGAGATTGATTATCACAGATGTGGTTTACACTTATGTTTTATTAGTAAATGTTTGAGTCGAGTTGTTAGGATGTGGTTGATTGTTGCCCCATACTGTTCTGCACATGACATCTAGCCAATGATTTCTACAATCACATTTTAGAACTGCAGCAATGAACGTACTACAGTAACCAGAGATGGGGACTCGAGTTTGAGACTCGGACTCGAGTCTCACTTAAGTTGCACAAACAAGTCAAGACTTGTGACTTGACTTTAGACTTGCCCTCAATGACTTGTGACTTAACTCAGACTCGGGTGCTGTGACTCGTGAGTCAAAACTCATAAACAGTGTTTATTTCATGGAATTATTTATTTATATCCCGCTCATCACGCCCCGGTGTCCCATTACTTCTGGCCGAGGTGAACAGTTCTCAGCTAATAATGGTTTTCAAGTAGTCGTTGGAAAGGGGTCACCGAGCCCCATCTAACTATGGAGGGAGCGAGATATGTTTTTATATTTAATATTTAGATTTAAGATCATTTAAGGCAATCCTCCATGTTGGTGAGGGCAGAACACAGCACGCAGTCCCGCCCCCTGCTAAGCAACAGCAAATTGTAATCACGGGGTGTGGCCAATTAGCATATCTTCTAAACGTTCACTCAAAGACTTGAGACTTGACTTGGACTCCAGGGTCCGTATTCACAAAGAATCTTAAGCCTAAAAGTTGCTCCTAGTGACGTAATTCTAAGAAAAATCTTAGAATAATGGCA
>JBBPDH010000151.1:9563540-9579050 GCA_037974565.1 Clupeocharax schoutedeni
AGTAATGCCTTACACTACTAGTTACTGAAAAAAGTAATATTATTACAGTAACGCGTTACACCCAACACTGTTTATGACTGACATTGTGACTGAATTTTAGCTATCAAAAAGATAAAAGCCGGAGCAAGCACTTCAAAGCGATGCTCGGCAGCATCTCTTCCTGCTTTGGTAAAACTGACATGAAGGCAGTGTATGAGTGAACACAGTAAACACACACTGCCTGCTTTAATGGCAAGGTGGAAACTATTTGACTTCATACTTAATCTTGAAGGCTGCAGCAAGAGGTAAAGATATTTCTTAAAAAGCTGTCCCACTGTGAAATAACCGTTCTGTCAGTGTTGGAGATCACAATTTCCACATCGAGGCAGAAAACCAACCTGTTTAGTCAAGCTTTGGTCCTTATTTTCCTCTAGATATAGATCCTTATCTGAGGGTTTGTGTACACAGAGCCATGAAAGATCTTTTCAAACTTGTTAGATCGAGTTAGAAACCCAGCAGAGTGGTAGCATAAAATGTCATGTTTGTTAAGCATCAGTTTCTTTCTAACCATACAATATGTAGGGTTTAAGCTGGAATGATGCCAGCAATTGGGGAAGAGCATGCCTTTTCAAGAAATGGGTGTAAGAAAGAAAGCATGGATTACATTTTCAGGCTTGGCTGCAAAAACTGGAAAAAGACCTTCAGAGTTATTTGAGTACAGTTGAGTTTTTTTAAGAACTACATAAGCATGCCAGTCTAAATATCTAAAAACAATTCAATGACATGTCTTTTACAAATCAAAAGTTAAATAAGGTAATTACCATTGTCACCATTATGCATATAGCGGGGGTTTTATATCCTGCTATACATAACTTATCGATAAATAATGCATTGCACATTAATACGGGGTGGTGGTGGCGTAGTGGGTAGAATACTTGCCTCTAGACCAAGAGGTCATGGGTTTGAATCCTACCTTCAGCACCACCACTAGGTTCCTGAGCAAGACCCTTAACCCCAAGTTGCTCCAGGGAGAGACTGCCCCCTGTAGGTAGGGAATGGAAGTTGCTTTGGTTAAAAGCGTCTGATAAATGCTGTAAATGTAATACTACCAGAAAAGTCCTTTAGAGTGAATCTTAAGAAATACCATTCATGCACTTGCCCAAATTTACAGGGAATACTGATATGGCAATACAATAAATGCCCAGATGCACTTTTAACTGCATTACTTACTAGTAACTTACTACTCTCTACTAAATTCCAGCGGTTTGTCCATAATCCCTGCATGACACCCACAGCAGCTACTGGAGCTCTGCTGTAGCTGCTACTGTTCATTCATTCATACTTAATGGCTATTCTACTGTGCTACTGTATACTGTATAGCACTACAGCTTTTTTTTAAATAGGACCTCCACTTTTTGGTAAAGCCCTACTGATCTGAGTGATGTTGGGAACAGCCTTAGTGGCGAATGTTGAGGTTAAGTAGCTTTCTCCTATTTCAACTCAAAGCTTTGGTATGACCTCTGCTGCCTCAGGGTCACTGAGCCAATGAACTGTCTACCATGGCAATGCTCAGGTTTAGTGCAATGGCGGAGGTGCTTCCTGTTTATGTTCAGCTCTGTTTGGGCCAAACCAAAACAGACCCTGCTGAGTGCGATGGTTTAGTCTTACAGGGAACCCCAGACGAGAAGAAAAACGCACTGGTGGGTCCGTCTGTCTGTCTGTCAGTCTGTCTGTCTGTCAGCAAGTCCAGAGATAACACTGTCTACACGAGGTATATGGTTTTGGCCCTGTAACTCTTCCAAAACCAATTCAGTTGCTTCTGTAAAGATAGGATATCAACCACAGTCCTATTAAAATATGGCTTCTCACAAAAAGAAATTTGTTTAAATAGACCAGTAAGATGGGATCTGTGGGTTTTACCAGTAATACCACAAAATACAGGGAATTCATAATCGGTTTTATTCCTAAAAACATGATCTAATCTAAATATTGTACAAAAAGCTTTTGTACAATATTTGTTAAAGGATGTGGCGTTTTTTAACATATACATTCTGTAATACTCACACTTTGGTCTCATAATTCCCCAGACTGTGATCAATCAACAGGCTTTCCTGTTGACAAATGACCCAGCTGAACATCTCATCACAGCACTGTCGCTGCCGAACGTCCATTTCCTTCAACTTACCTTTCACTTTTTAAAACACAAAGTGAAGGACAAAAATAAAGAAATAATGTATCGCTTTGCATGCTCTCTGCTTTTCCACACCAACCAATATACCAGATAACCATCTGTTTATTCATTCTCTGCCTTTTGGAGCAGTATTTGCTTTGAAACAGAGGTATGAAACAGAGAAAGGTTAAATAGTTGTAGGCTACATTTTGTATACCATCAGTCAATAAATCCGCTTGAGGAAACAGATATCAATATGCTTTTTACTGCAGATTTAAGGCCACAATTTCTACTCATTTTCTGTGTTTAACAGATTGGAAAATATATCAAATAAATGCATTAACTTCTGCACAGGCAAAATTTTGTATTTTTTCCCATCAAAATGTCAAATTTAGTAAATTAAAATAATTTTTGCTTTGAAATATGTGTTTCTGTAGAGCATATGTGTGTTATTTAATGTACAAACATGTCATTTAACCATGGACAAACGCAGTTCATGTACAACTTTAATAGCAGGCAACATTTTCTCACAACTAGTTTTATTTATTTATGTTTATACAAATATAGTGTTAAAAGCTTCAATTTTGCAGTTATTAGCCTCAGTGACAATGAGAAGAGAACATACAAAATGATCGTATGTGTTGGATAATTGATTTTGATGAGTTTTAAAGAGGCACATCCTCATTCCTGGATGACAGGCACATTTCACTACACCCTTAAATACCGCAGGAACAGCAATTTCCATGCTTTGTCTGAAATCTGTAAACATGCAAAGGTTGCCTCCCTTCCTTCATACTAAGGAAGAAAGCAATTATGCCATTGTGGAAGGTGTGAATGTATGTTTGACCTATTGACAGGTTCCCCTCCTGTGCTTCTTCTGCATTCTTATAGAAACTGGACCTGCAATCAATCACAGGTATAAACCCCATGTATAAGAGTTGAGTATGCACAGATACATAAAGACACTGCGAACCAGTTTGAGGCCTTTATACAGTCTTCCTTTAACTTGCGCAAGAATGATCCATTTAAGCTGTCAGGATTATTCACATTACCATCTGTGTTACTGCAAGAAATCTTGTGACCTCTCTATGCTCTGCTCATAAATGTATTCTTTCATAGCAGCTGTCACATCATTGGACAAGCATTTCAAAATGCTGGCTAAAATTCTGCTCGACCTAATGCTGACTTTTAGCGAACAATTCCGTTTGTGTCAAAGCACATGAATAAATGGGAAGCTCTCTGTTACGTTTGTAGAGTCAACACATAACAATTAACTTCCAGTTTAAAATGCAGTGCTACCAACTACGTCATTAAGTGAATCTACAATGCTGGAAAATAAGACAACGCTGCAAAAATGTTCCTTTTTCCCAGGTTTTGTCTTTCTGAACAGTTTTAGCTTAGTTTTTAAGAACTGCTGGCAATATTTCTCCTCATTTCCAAATAAAAATATTGTTCTTTAAAGCATAATTTTAAAGGAAATGGCAATAAATCGAAATAAGAGAAATCATGTGTTTACAAAACGTGAATAATTCTTAAACTCTTAAACAAAATGGCAATAATTACCTTTGACATACTTTTAGTAGTGTTTTGCCATCCAACTGGTCTCATTGCAAGAGGAGAGTGTTGATTACAGCAGTGTTTTTATACTTTTCCTCATTAAATAAGATTCAGGTGATCACTAATCAGTACCCCATAAAGCAGAATGTGGTGCTTGTGTAGGAATTTAACAGACACTGGCATGGAATGGGCTCATCCTCATAGAGATGCTTACAAATGAATTACAAATAAATTACAGTGCTCAAATTTTTATCCAGAGCTGTAAATTACGGAAATAATAGAAATTGGAGGTACTATAACCAGTACCTGAGTTGAGGGATAAGGAGGGATGGCATCACCCCTGAAATGAAAACAGTCAAAATCATCCTCCTTTTAAAACAAACATCCATCCCTTGTCAATGAAGGTGGAAATTACTACTGTTTTAACACTGAGTATAGTACTACCATTTCAACATTTCGGGGGTTTTGTGATTTTAACATCATGTCCACTAAAATATTTTCGATAAACGATGAAATCCACCATCCCCCCTGATTTATTTTTACAACTCAACTACTGACTATAGCATAATATGCACACAAAAGCTGCCTCTGGTGATGCAGTACCATCAGTGACAAAGTGATAGTGGGAGCCAATCTGTCATCAGTTGCTTATCAGATACTCATCACATACTGGAATTAATTTAGTGATGCAGGAATAAATTGTACCAATAAATTGCGCACTGTGTGTAAAGGCCTCAGGATTGTGACCTGCCATATACATAAAAAAATAGATAAGGATACACACTCTACCCTGAGCACACTTCAAATTTTCAGTACAGTTTGTATAGTACAAATTGAGTGATGGGGAAGGCGATCTTAAAAGGAAAGAAGTAGTATCTCAGTACAGAGCCATCCATTCTTATTCACTTAATAGTAAACTCCACAATGTTAGGCACTTCTGAAATCAAATGACTAGCTTCTACTGCACTCTAATACCAGCTGTACTCTTGACCTCAATTTCTCACAGGTGGTTTTCCTCAGTACGTCTCTCTAAATGCTTCCATGTGCCTCTAGAGAGCAGAAAGAGGCACCATCGTGTTGTGCAACACCACATATACAGCATCATTTCAGCCCCACACTGTCACTGTCTCCTGAAGGGGCCTGCTTGGTGTCCCTCATGCACACCTACTATATCTCCCCGAACCGTGAGCAGCATGATTTATGGACGAGCAAAGGTCAGTACGCTCTCATGACAGCTGAATGACAGAAATACTGTCCTCAAGACACATTAGAACCTGTTGATTCGTTTTATGTGCATAAGGCATGGAGACTTTTGCTTGGACTCTAAAGAAGGAAAAAACAGTTGTATAACGCAAGAGGATCTCGTAATCTGGTTACTGACATCTTTCTGTGCTGAAAGTGGTTTCGGAGATTCAGACCATTTTGCCGGTCTTTTACAGTTCAGCAGGGTTGACAGGACTCTCTTACTTACCCTGCATGTTTTGATCAGCTCTGGCCACCTCAGATGGGAAGGGTCCGGATATTTCTACGCCATGATGACGTTTGGAGTAAACAGCTGCAACTGTAACCAACAGTGACCTAGATGAATTACTGACTCATGGCAAAAAGCATGCATTCCCAATCAATCTGCAAAGCTGCAAGATTCAAAGGCAAGGCAGAGCCTTTCTACTTTCATGAAGCTTCCCAAAAACATTGGTTATGCTCCTGCAACTTGTCTTTGTTAAGCTGAGAAATGGGTGCTTGAGCTCCTCTGTTTTGGTTTCACGGGGTGACTCACATCGCAAAACAATGGCCTAACGTGAAATGTCATCAAGGAAAAAGATAACATAAATTATGCATAATGCCGAGGTTAGTTAATTGTGCCTGCATATTGCTTTTTTTTGTGAGGGGCCTCCGAACTGTGGGAAATGATAGATCTGCCTTGACAAACACAATGATTTTGAAATGCACTTGAAACACATGGGGATTTTTTTCTGAAAGTGCTCATTAGGAAACCGAGCCCATTTCAGGGACACAACATAGCCCTAATCAGCAAGGTCTAGAAAAATAAACCAAACAAACATTTACATCTGAAGTCCCTTGGGCAGCTCGGTCTTCATGAGCCTGTTCAATTTTGAAACGCCAGTGTACAAATCAAATCGGTCACAGATGTCAAAGAACAGACCAAAGTCCTCAGGACAAACTCCAGAACTTCATTGGGGAAAGGAAATTAGAAACCAACTTTCATAATGCATTTGAGGAAAAGGTTTGGAGGCTTTCTTTTCTTGTGAAGCCCATTTCATATTCGTCCCGCAAGATGGAAGAGGACGGTTTTAAAATATTTTAAAAAGGAGATCAGCCTAAGCTCTAGTTTCAGAACACTGGATAGTGGCAGAACATTTTAGTGACATGCTATCAAAGACATTTTCATATGTACTTGATGTCATTTGGAGGGCATGATATGGGGGAAAAAATGTATGTGTTCTGTCTTTATTCTATCAAAGAAGAACCCACCGGGCTTAGAGAAGGCCCATTGATGTTTTGGGACTGAAAGGTACATTTCAGTCATTTCAACTACCATATCAGATTAAATACCAATATATTAACTGGCAGTGGAATCAACTAGTTAAATTTTGATTTCCAGGGGGTGGGTAAGGTCTTGATATTAACCCCAATATCAAGACTTTTTGCAGTAATAAGAGACTTGATGTAAAATTCTTCTTCATTAACAAACCTTTCATTGACACTCAATTCATCCATCAGCAATACCAGCAGACAGTAGCTTTACTCACTTTCAAGTGACCCCACACTACCACCACCAGACAACTCAGACCACCTAGTCCACTCAGAACAACACTAATAGCACTGATGTCCGAATGAGTACACAATGCCCAGAAATGCCTCTCACCTAGACTAGACGTGATCCTGACTTGTTTCGGAATGTTTGCTTCACTGCCGAATGTTTTGGCCTTTTTATAGAATGTTTAACAATTACAGAACATGAATGCAATCCTTCGTGATGTGAAGATCCATAAGCTTATGAGAAATGTGGTTGTAATCCAGGAAGATCATATCCACAAATAAGCTGGAAGACTATTAAACCGAGATGGCAAACCACTCTGTTTATCCAAGGTCTGAATCACCAACAGAAAAATCATTCCTCTCTTTCTCTCTCTCTCTCTCTCTCTCTCTCTCTCTCTCTCTCCTATTTCTACTCTCAGAGAGACATGCACAGCTTCAGGGAAGCTACTAACACCTCAGCCACATTGGAAACTATTAGGATTACCACAGACTGAATTAGTCCATTAGACAGACACACACACACACACACACACACAAATGGTTGACACAAGAAAAGTTACAGAAGTTTACCAGTATAGGCAGATGAGTGGGAATGCCCCCTGAGATATATTCATTGAATATTGTAAGAACTGCTCTGGTATGTTGGACCATATCATGGATTGGGGCACCATGCAGGATTTCTTAATGTTACTTGCAGACTAATGATAAGGAAGATAAAAGAGAAGTTAGCTGTCACTTGAGAAGAGCAGCCAGACAACATGAAGCCAGCAGGGACAAGAGCAATAAGTACTTGATCATCATCTTTCCTGCATCCAACACAAAAACCAGAACTTTGGTAAAAGTATCTGATCAGAAACAGAAACAGAACTCTTGGGCAATAACTCCTAATGGTAGGTTTAGAGAGAGAAACATCATAGTAAAGTATGAAAGTGGCACTTATTGACATGCATGAAGACGCCACAGCACAGTACATAGTGTAAACAACACATTTAACCCATTCAAGTGAAGCAGCAGGCCGCCAGGAACACAGCACCCAGAGAGCAGTGTGTGAGGATGGTACCATGCTCAAGGGTACCTCAGTGGTGTCCCTGGTAGTTCTGGGGTTCAAACCCATTGCCTTCCAATTGCAGGGGCAACTCCCTAACCACCAGGCTACCCCATGTTATCATAGAACACAGGAAGAATATGGCATTTTTAAACAAAGCAACTAAACCTTGGGTATATATAGAACGTTTCCCAAAAGGAATAAATCAAACCTGAATCACAATGCTGCAAAAGGAAAATTTCATCTTACCACAGACCCTGTGAGGCTGTAACTGCCTACAAAGACATTACAAATGATTACTTTTACTCATTCCTAGTGTCTGGATTTCGGTGTAACTTATTAACCCTGTCTTGGTCCATGTTTAGGAATACATGCATTCTGAACACATTTATAAGCGTATAAGTGTCTGAATACTTATGTCCTGTCCGTTTACAGTTCCATTATTTAATCAAAGATTGCTAATGCTGACTGTTCTAATGAAGAGAGCGCTCCTCCAGGCTCATGTAGAGAATGTTGGGCAGCTGGTAGCTCTCTAGAACAGGAAAGGGGTAAGGGTGGCAGTTTCACATATATGTGTAAAAGCTTTGATCTCCAGTGGAGTAATGTGCTTATGCTATCCTGAGCCTGGCACATGACCCGGCCCTATATTATATATCTGAGGATATGAACATACTGCCACATTATCACATTACCCTTTCCCTCTGGCTCATTAATAGGTTTCCAGTGGCCTTCTTTGATGCTGGAGAAGTGCTTAGCCAAAAGTGTATACCAAAGAGATTGCCAGGGCAGGACTCTGGGTAATACAAATCAGGGGGAGAGTACAGAAAGATTGTATGAATCTGCACCTGTCAAACACTCTCTGGAGGGTGATAATGCCAAAGAGAGCAAGAGAGAGAGAGAGAGAAAGTAAAAGAGAGAGAGCGAGAGAGAGAAAGAGCTAAGCCCAAACAGACAGGAGCCATAGATCATAGCAGAGCCAGTGAGTCTAGCAGACAGACAAGAAGGCAGAAGGAACCTGAGAATGTTTAAAGCAAGGCACTTAGGCTGGCCTTATTACATTAATCTGTCCGCTAAAGTGGCAAAACTTTCAAATAAAAAAAACCTTACACACTTATAATACACACATACATGATACTCATCAAACGATGAACAAAGTGGACATTTTAGCCAAATTCACCAAGATACACTGTTAGAAAAAAATCATTCTGTATATTACCAAAAAAGATTCCTCCTGGTGTCAAGTCATTTTGGATCCTTTTTGACATGTTGTTTGAGGACATGTAGGCATTCAAATGCTTTTTGAACCGTTCTGAATAGAACCATTCACTTTACAAAAGAACTTGTAAATAACCATGAAGATATTTTTAAGGATACAGGAGGAAACATTCATTCACTCCTGTGATTATTCATTCATTCATTCTTCCTTTCTTTCTTTCTTTCTTTCTTTCTAAGACCAACCCCACTGCAAACGAGTCGAGTAACATGAAACTTCACCAACCTCATCTAAAGTTAAGATTGTTTTAGGTTATTTCATAGAACTGTTGTTAATCATGTCCGGCATTTTCCAGGGACGTAAACATCACTCATGACATATTTCAGCAGTTTGCTACAAACTATAATTCGTTGTCTTGCTGTAGTAGTAAGTACTGCTTAGTAAGTGTGATGATTCATTGCCTGTTGTGATTTTGCATTTAGGACAGGGAGATTAGGGTTAAAAACATTTATGATGACATAAGCAGAAGGAAATATTGCACAACATTGTCTTTTACTGTGTTATATAAATTCGTTTGGGTTTTTCAGTAGAACAGTGCCTCAGGAATGTTCCACAGAATAAAACATTAATAAGCAGATGCATTTCAACAAGTGGCAACAGCTGTGGGTTTCATTCATGCTAGTAGGTCATACTGGAATCATTCATCTAATAGTGGACTTGTAACAGCACGGTGTGAGTAATATGCTGTATATGTGAGAGGAGGTCCAAATGTGTGTGTGTGTGTGTGTGTGTGTGTGTGTGTGTGCGTCGGGTGGGTGGGGATGTCTGCCTCCATAAACTTTCTTTAAACACATTGTAGCATTTAGCTTACCCACTCTTACAGCTTAGCAAGAGTTTAACAGCTTCAGAAAGACCAGAAGTTCTTCTAGATGATACCATGCCGAGGCGTAGCACGCACAAAGTGCTATTCAAGTCACAAGTTAATACACTTCTCATAAAGACTGTGTTAATATTCACTCTATTCCCAGTTTAGATCACCATGATCATTCCAGCTAGCACTACAGTAAATAAAGTACCTCAAGGGAAAATATCCTACATTTGTTTTGTCTGCTAATTTTTTTTGTATCATTTCATTTGTCTTTTTGTTTCTGCTTGTCTCTGTTCTTTATTACGTTAATATTTTTATTTTTAGAATCAATGATCATTTAGTACAGCATGTTGATTTCGAACATGCTCTATAAACAAACCCTGCTTTTAAAAGCTGTAGCTGAAACTTGAGAACAACAGGTGACTGAGAGCACCTCTAGGTCACTAATAAAGAAAAATTATAGAGGACCTAGGAGTTCATCGACAGTTAAGGGTCCCTCAAATTATTTTCTACTCGAAGCTTCAATTTCCTCCTGCCAGATGCAGTGACCCAGAAACCCCCAGCACTGAGGCACGTTCAGCGGAGAAACGCAGTTCAAAAAGTTCATCTTAGTCCACCCACTCACTGGGGAGCAATGCCGTGTTTGTTGATTCATTCAATGACCAAAGTTACGAAGAGGAAGAAAAAAATGCCTGACAGGAAAGAACCTCCATGCTAGTGATTTGGCTTCCCAGAAACCCCATAGTCTGAGGGGGTCAGTATGACCGTGATATGTGTTGTCTTGGCCTAGTTATCTCGGGATTACGTCTACTTCCGAGAGTGGAGAAAGGTTTGGTGTGGCTCAGTTGTGTGTTCGCATACTGGCATCCCTCCAGGGTAGAGTTCCATTTTGAGAAGTGTGATTCCTCATTACAGAGAAGATAAGTGATAGCTGAGTAACACTTATTCAGGCCATGTGGGAGCAAACATAGAGCTGTAGAATACACCATGATCAGAGCTCCCACGTTCTCTGGAATCACTGGAGGGCACCAGAGGACACACATAGGACAGAAATAATAACAAGCTTGTCTTTATATTACAAACATGCCACAAAATCACATGTACAAAGTTCAGAATGGTTAGAGTTAGGGCTTGGGGGCATGAATATTTCCTACGGTCTGAATCTAAAGAAAGATGGCTCGCTTTAGAATAACTCTCCATCTTCTATGATAGATGAGACTAGAAAAGCAAGAGTATCCTGTTTTTTTTTATCATTCTTTGTATTTATATAAATAATTATAAACACATCATGCTTTTGTATCAATTAAGCATAAGAAAAGAGCAACTCCACCTGTTTTCTCATTGTGCTGTTTTACTTTTACTTTTGCTGTTTTCTTATATGTCAGTACCTATTGACACAAAAGCATGTTATTAGTGTGTTTATAAAAACAAATAAAGTGAATAAACAGAAATCACGTCAACCACGCCATGCTTTTGTGTTGATTAGTATTATTCGTGATAACTGAAGAGGGAGGGCTTCAGCCATATAGTTGATTATCAGTGTTTCCTGCCATTTGGAGATACAGATTTAAAGTGGACTCTTCAAAATTGAGCTGTTCAATCCAGTGACATAGAAGAAGATCTGAGCTGAGGTTTAACATTTAAAGAATTGTTTTGAAATTAGTGTTCTTCTTATTCAAAATGTAGTCAGTCAGCCTGAACATGTCTTGGGTCTCAAGTAGAAAATGTGTACAGTTAATTTTTTGTCTCCCAAGGTACTAAGGGTGTAAATGTACCCTCAGTGGCACAACAAGGTCATATTGGTTCAATTGTGTGTCTTGAATTAAAGTTGGAAATGTAAATGAAATGCCTGCAGTCAGACAAGTTTTATGGCTTCAGTGTAACATGGTATACAATAATCCCCCATTTTTCATGAGGGTTACGTTCCAAGAGCATATAGTGAAAAACCGCCCTGTGTTTTGGTAAAAAAAAAAAAAAAAAAAAGCCTGATATACTCGGGTTAAAAATATAAAAAATGAGGGCTTGTTTTATTTTTATAATATATTTATCGGAGGATATGTGCAGTTTCCGTGTTATTGTGGGGATTTCCGCATAAAACGAGTTTGGTTCTCAAAAAAAATCCATGTGTGACTGAATGTGAGACTCCTGATCTGCCTAAAACTGGGGGATTAATGTAATTATAATCTCTGTCTAAAGGTACTGAAGGCATGTCCTTGAGCGTACTAACCCAGTGACAGTGCACTGTATCCTGAAAGATATAGATGTGTTTTTCTGATAGTGTGCAAACTCGAGTTGGCGGCTGTTTGTTTCAGGTAAGGGGAAGCTTGTTCACATCCTACAATAGAATCTAATCAATTGAAGAGACTTTGTTAGTTTAGTTTTCTTTGCTAATGATGTTTCACCAACTGTGAACTGTATTCACCAATCACCAACTGTATTCAGTATGTGCGTAGCGAGTCCCTTACGTGTTTTCCCAGTTAGAGTGACGCATAGTAAGACTAAAGCTTTGAAAAGCTGAAATTCTTAACTTTTTTCTAAGCCGTTTCCCAAAAACACTGACTTGTGTTTACACAGAAGGTGCAGGATGTGAGTCTTTGAAGACTGAGTAGTACCAGACCTAGACTTAAAACCATTTCATATGCTGCTCAGACCCTTTCCAGGGAACTTCCACAACAGAGATGACAAACCCATAAGAGAATTGGACCATTCATATCAAGATTCTATCTCAAACTGGTCAGCTGTTTCCTCTCTGACATCACGAGCAGTCTTATACCGACTGCAGATACATGCTGGAATTTCCAAACCTAATTTATCACAAGGAGAATGTCTCTGCTTTGTCGAGACTATATAGACCTTACGGATCTGCAGATTCCTGTAAATGTGCTCACCTCAAACCTGAAACATATGTCCGGAACTGCTGCATTTATCCAAAATAAAAAGCTTGTGCAAATTGTGGACCCTGCTGGCAAGCTGTGCTGCCCCAGGCTATGACTACAGTCAAGACTGAAGGTAAATTATTGAAAGTAAGCTTTAGTGAGTGAGCACAGATAGGGGACATGATTTAAAAGAAAATCTTAGTGTATACAAAATCCTTTAAAATACTGCCTTTGCATGACATCTCACTCACACAAGGGTGTTTAGCTTTAAAGCAACATATGTTACCAATTAGATCACTCGGTTCATATCTCTGATCTGAGGTGATACATTGTGTAACTTGGGCAGGATTGTCAGTGGTGATGGACGGAGTGTTAAATAATTTGTATCAAAGTGAAGTATATCAGTGCTTAAACTGTTTCAGCCAGCACTTTACATGAAAATGAATTGAGCCATTCAGTCAGCTTCACCCAGAGCCCACCATCCAGCAAGCCAAACTATTACAACCAAAGCAGCAGTCAAGTTACTACCAGGTAGCAAAGATGTTTGTGACATAAAAGAGCCCCCCAAGATATAATCAACAAAGTCTGAAGACCCTAACAGGCCTAATGTGCAACACAAGACCAGTCGTCCCTGCAAAACGAGATCACTGTGAGGGAGAGAACGGGTTTCCAGTTTCCGCTAAAGTGTTCGCCACAATCAAAGAGAGTGCAGTTCCCATAAAACAGAGGGAGAGCTCAACTGGAGCTCAGGCAGGGGAAACTTTGCCTAATCAACAATTCACTCCAGTTGGCATGGTGAATAATTCAAGCCCTGTTTACTCCGTGCCGTTTAATGTGTAGGGTTTGGCTGAGCTTCTATATGGGTTAATATGCAACTTGCAGTTGTGTACCTGGAATACGACATAATCGCGGCTTGTAAACAACAATTAAGGATGGAGGACAAAAAGGGTTAGTTGGCATGTTGTACTCTGTCAGTTATCAAGATTACTACAGTGAAAGGCTTTCATATCAATCTCCCGCAATCAGAAAAACAAACTTATCTAATCATTTACCAACACAAACACATGGATTTATGCGCACACTTAAACCCCAAGCGCCTGCTTTTCCAAATACGCCTATTTTTCCCTTTGTTCTTTAAAAGACCCAGCTCATAAACATGTTTCTAATTTCCTCTCTCCTGTACAGGCTCTTCCCTCCATCCCCTATTAGGCTTCAGCATCAGCGTGCTGTACTTTCTGCAAGATGTCAACTTCACTGCTGAAGCAATTAGAACATATGAGGGTTATTCCTCAGGCAGAAGTCAGGGTGGGACAGGCTGTTGAAGATAGTGTGAGGACACGGCCCTGCTAATGGCTGCTCTGCAGCTGTTGGGCAAATGGATTTTATGGCTAACCCTACCCTATGCATTACCCTGTGGGGGGGCGGGCTAGTTATTAAGTTTTCCATTGCTTATTGATTCCACACTAGTGCGCTTGTTTAGTGGAGGGCGACTTTTGTAAACAATAAAGAACAAATAGCTTAATAATGGGGCAATAAGGAAGAGAGTGAGAGCAAGAAAATGCATGAGTGGTTTGTGTGGAATAGTAAAGGCTGCAATATGAAAGCAATTGGGAGACAGAAAATGAGGGACAATGAATGAAAAAGAAGCTACTAAAGATAGCATGTTTAATCCAAACTGACATTCATTTTGGATACTTACCTTTCAGGTATGCTAAATGAGGCCAAAACAGAAACAAAAAAATTGGGATCTTTGTCCTGCTTTTGTGATAAACAGAAAAAGCCACTTGAATACAGCTGTAAGCAAAAGCCTAACTAAAACTAAAACACTGACAATTTGGTTTTAAACTTTTGTGTGTGAGACACCTTTTTGCTCTTTTAATTATTTGATTTTGAATAAGCTCAAATATATATATTCAAAAGCAGAGAGGTAACTTTTTTCAGTTAAAACAGCATCTTTTTTACAGTGTAACACCGTGGATGTTTTCAGCAGCATCATGTGCACTGTATACTGCCCAACTATATTCTTTTTTTTCTCATGTCAGTATGCACCACAGTATGAGACACACACCATGGAGACACAGGCATGGGGTGGGAACTACCAATTTCAAGCCCCATCTCATTTTCCTGAGCCCTCCAGTCACTGATAAGAAACCATTGCTAGCCACTTTTCAGCTCTTCAGCTGCACATGTGGATGTATGTTGGTCAAAATACATGCCTGGGTGACTTTTAAAAGACACGCTACATCATGACAGAAGGTGTTGTTTTATACCCATCTCCAAAAAAACTTTGTAATTGGCAATATCAGCTAATATGACTCCACAATTAAGAATGGAAGGTGGTGCTGAGCAGATTGTTTCACCAAACAGACTTTAGTAAGTTACTATGCTACCCACTTTATTCATGCAGTAAGTAACTTTTGCTGTAGAGTTTACTGTAAATTTATTGCAGAAGCACTTTTTGTTGTTGGATAGATTAAATGTTTTTAAACCATTTTGAAAACATTCAGGGCTGACCAGTTGTCACATGTTTATGTCCTCTTTAAATGACATGTAGCATTGTGGGATGTAGTATATCATAAAGACAGGTCTGCCTGCATACTTGGCTAGCCTGTGAGACATCCATTAACTCTGCAAGAAAAAGTGTTCACTCTACATTGGATCACTATTAGCTCTATTCATAATGTAAACTGTAGTCATGTTGGCATAAAGATGACAGTATTCCCTGATCGCTGTGGTTCCTTCAGCAGGATAATGTGCTTTGAAAGACTACAAAAAATGTTCAGGAATAATTATTGCAGTTAAATCTATATGATCAAATACCAGATGAACACTATATACCGAAACGATAATGCCAACTGTAAAATTTAATCCCCCAGGGCCGGGAGCTAACCTGGAAGGACCAGACCGAGGACCAGGACTCCAGAACACTGAAGTTTATTACCAAACAAAAGGGAGCACGAGGGCTCAAAACAAACACCAGAGCCACAAGGGCAAAAACCAGAATACAGACACCAGATGACG
>JBBPDH010000151.1:9600584-9619634 GCA_037974565.1 Clupeocharax schoutedeni
GGGAATGGAGCGTTGCAGCCAGCAGCGCCTGACTCCGGCCGCGGCGGGAATAGAGCACAGAGCCGGGCAAGTTGAAATTTTTTTTTTTTACAGCACATGTTTAGGACCATATTCGGACCAATTCTGGGGGGGAGGAAGTGCGTCTTATGGTCCGAAAAATACGGTATATCTGCAGTCTAATAATTAACTGCATACCAGTTGGACTAAGGGGCCGAAGTACAATATAATGATACACTAATAAATTATGTACTAATAAAGAAATTTGATTTCAAATGGAGTTTTTAATGATATTTAAATAATGTTACACAATAATGTTTTACTTAAATCCTTCAAAATGCATTTTCAAAAGGAAAATAATAATGGGGGGCATTCTATTGAAACTTTTCTATTATATTCAAACCTTCAAAAAATTAAAACTTAATTTTTGAATGTTTCTTGTCTAGAAAGGTTGCTATTTTGGAGATACAAGTTTTGTTCCTCCAGCAGCATTAAGCTGTCTCTTGACCTTACATGTCATACAATATATGGAGTATATTTGCATAGATGGTTTGGGTAAACTGACGTTTTACAGTACAGAGACCGCAGACAGACATGTGTCTGGCATTCATTGCCACTGATGCTGCAACATAGGCAATATGCTTTATTAACAGTCCAATATAAAATGTAATTCCATATTGTGCTGCCATATATGCCAGTGTATTGAAACATCTGGAACACCCTTTCTTGAGCCTCTCTCCTCGGTCTCCATAACAAACACTCCTTCTTACTCTTACTAGAACCCCTTTCATTCCTGGCCTTCTTCCTGAACGCAGGCCATGCCAGCTTTTTTCTCTCTTTCACTCCCTCTTTCAGCAGCCAAACATGACCGCAGGACCAGTCGGCTCCCTTAGAACTCATCCAGATGCCACTGCTATGATCTATTGGAGTGCTCTTTGCCAAAAAGCTCGGCTCTGACTCACTCAGCTGACTTGGCCGTAGTCTTAACACGCCTTTACTACTTGCCGCGAATCCATGTCTGCTGTCAGTGAGCTTTTAAGTTTGAAAGGTTGGGGACGAGCTCGGGATTAGTTTGTTGAGATGTAAATAGAATGCCAAGGTCCAACTTTTCGGAGTCCCGGTGGCGGCGCTGAGTGCTTTTATGGATCCAAACCCAAGTTTACTGTGGAGAGAATGACACACTGGATTTTCTACTGCTGTCAGAAATTATAACACTGGCAGGAATGCTTGTGGCACCATAGCCTTTTCTCAAAATTAGTCTTATTATAGATTACAGCAAATGTCAGAAGCCTTAAAACTTAAACAGTAATCTTAGAATTCTCCAAACTCTTAGCTAAGCATTTAGTATCATGCAAATTAATGGTGCCATCCAGATGTTCTCATCCTGGGACCTGCGTGATTCCATTTGTAATTGAGATCTTTCACGTGTACCATTCCCTGGTGTTTAAAGAAAATGCCCACTGATTGATGATCGTAGTGCTCCCTCTTTGTGTAAGCATTACTGAACACTTGATATATTTCACATTTATGGCGTTTAGCAGACGCTTTTATCCAAAGCGACTTCCCTAACAACTTGTAACTCTTCCTACAGGCCAAAAGCTAGCATAACAATAAAGAAATAAATAAATAAATAGACAGCCATTCTTGTTCATAATGAGCTTTTTTATTTAAAAACACATGTATTAGAGCTAGGTACATTTAGCAGAAAAAAAAAACATTTGCTATTATTTCTTTTGTACAAAATGAGACAATACAAAAATACTAATAGTCATTTTTGATACATTTGTAGGTGTGTTTTTGTTGCTTAGTAAAAACTCACTATCACAAATCTACAATATTTTAGTTAACTAAATACAAAAATCTTTCAATCAATGCTTTTCGAAGCAGCAATTTGTAAATAACACAGGTCATGACACGTTTTTTTTTTTAATTCATAGTGGATATATCTAAAAATGTTCAGAAATAATATTTTACATAGTTAATTTTAGTGATCTATACATTATTTATATATTTAAAAGGAAAAAATAAAACAGCTTGGTGAAATGATAGGACGGACTATACAATGTGCGGGGATGTGCAACATGTTGGCGGCTGTGTGGCGGTGGGTTGTGTGTAGATGTGTCGATTTTGTGTATAGTGTGATTTGTATAATAATCTGGCAGAACTGTACAGCGGTTAGTGAGGACAGTAGACATCATTTAGAGAAGAAAAAGGCCAAAGAGAGGAAAAATCCACAGTTTTCTTTCATTTTTTTTCTTCACATGGTAATAGTCCTCTGCACCGGGGTGCAGAAACATAGTAGCGTGCACACACACACGCACACAAACACACATACAATGACAAACACATGCATACATAAAGACATCCATACATGCATATGTGGCGTTGAGTGACTGTGGAAGGGCAGATGCTGGGGGACACTTCAATTAGCGCCACCACTGGCCAAATGTATGAATGGCACAGCTGCTCTCGAGTGATTATGTAGTTGGACGGGAGAAGAGTCCATACCAGCCAGCAGAAGAGGCTCATTCTACCCATCCAAAATAAATGTGCCAGAGCCAGTGCAGTCGATGGGACTCGACCCCAAGCGACCTTGGTGACAAAAAGTTCCCACCTACCCCCTCTTCATCATACCTCCTGCCCCTCCAGGACACAATGCAGAAGCATGGCTCAGCCATGCTCTCACAACGCTGCTGCAAATGAGCAGCATCCATCTTGAATTCACCATTTAAAACACCCTCCCTCCCTCCCCAGCCCATCCCCCCCTACAAAAAAACCCAGTGAAATGCAACATCCCTTGGAACTAGGCCACTGCGTGGGTAGCTAGGAACAGCTTTGACAGGTCTAGTGCTCAGGAGTGTCTACAAATCATAATGGTGGGTGTGGATTCCCATGGATTCTACGGGACCACCGTACACCATAGTGTAAAAGTTCAACTCAGTCTACCATACACTAAAAACCGCATAAAGCTTCTTCAGAGCTACGCCCCTCAGATGGCGAGTGGTGACGATTTACAATGGACTTGGATATAGTGCTATAAGTTACTGTTCTTTACACTGTTAATATATCTGTGCTAGTAACGTTGCAGGTAAAATATCATTCCTATAACTAAGGAATTTGTTGTCCTATATTGGTGAAAGGCCACAGAGACGAGAGAGAGAGAGAGAGAGAGAGAGAGAGACAGACAGAGAGAGAGAGAAAGAGAGAGAGAGAGGTAGGGAGAGAGGGAAAGAGAGAGAGGGAGATAAAGACAAAGAGAGAGAGAGAGTTACTGGTCAAATGACCAGCCTCACAGTCACACTCTTCTTTCATTCAGTCCATCCATCCACCTATTAGTACATAGTATACTCTCTGTTTCGCTCATCCCTTAAAACTTTGCTCAGTGTCCTGCAAACCGAGATGCAGGCCCACTTTAGTCCACACTTCTTGTAGAAAAAAAATCCCAGTAGTAAGTTCCTTGTGTATGTTTTGTTTAGCTTTCGTTTTTACACGTGAATAGGGCTCAAAATTAAGTATAGTGAGGATGGTAATAGGTAAAAAATAAAGAGTCTCAATAATAAAAGGTCTCGGTCTCCTGCCTCTACATTCTACTGTCAGATGAGAGAGAGTAACAGCTAAACCACTGCTGCTCCTCGGTCACATGTGGCTGTTCAGGTTTCTTCAGAGGAGACGGGTGGGGGAGGGGGTAAAAGATGGTTCCTTCCAGCGTCCTCGTCTCACACCATGTTGTGGTGATTGTTCCTGTCTATAATGTCGGCCGAGGGGAGGAGCTCCTTCTTGATTGGGGAGGGCGGAGGAGTGGCAGCTTTCACTTTGGGCTTAAACAGGTCTGACACGTAGAAGACCTACAGAGAAGAGAAGAGATGACAAAAACAATGACATTAGAGATGGCTGTAACCTCCTTGCTTACGATGCACACAATAATGTTAAATTACAGGTCAGCTCGAGGTCATCAGTAAATTCTCAAAGTAGAATATTATTACTGCTACTAATAATGATAATAAAAAGAAGAAGAAAAAGAGTTTTATATTGTGCATCATATTTGTCACTATACAATATATCAGCAGTTCTCAAACAGTCCCTTGAACCTCTCAGACAGTCTATATGTGTTGTATTTGAGAGGATAAGGCTTTAAAGATACATCTATATACATGATTGTCTATACAAATGATGTAGATGTATGACTGCTTTGCTTTGATTAATATAGTAGTAGTGGGTGAATAGTTAACGCTTGATTTTAATGGCCCACAACACATGCTTTCTAGTTGTTCACCTTCTACTTTAACTAGCACATAACTGAACATATTACATTCAGTAAAACCCTAAACTCAAATGCTAACCTTAAGCTTAAAGCTAAACTTTTCACCTCACCCTGGATGTTCAGAACATAACTAAAAGAACCCATCATACAGGGTGGGAGTGTGGGAGGACGGAAAGAAAACAAATGCTTTGAACTAGAGTATTAGAACAATAAAAACTCGGCCACTGCAGGGGTCACTGAGTAATAGGGTCAGTGGGCTCAGAGACTGATATACATGTCCTTAGTCACCCCTCTCGTCGCAGCGGCTCTAACTCAGCTTTGTCCTTCTCTGAGGTCATATACCCACGTTACAAAAGAGAGTGAGGTCAGTATGAGCACGGCCGCTTGCCATGGGAGGCACAGAAGAAGGAAAAGGCGCTGCCTGGCAGCCATGGCTTTTCGTCCTGATGACCTAACCACCCCAGCAGGAAAACCAGGAGGGGTGTGGAGGAAGTGTGCCCTCGCCAGTGGGCCAGATTCCTACCCCAAGAATTCTCAAGGAGTTTTGGAGAGGCTTGCTGGTGATCTAACCATCCACCTGGCCGGGCTTATGAGCCATGCCAAATGAAATAATGACCATTGAAGATTACTTGCCAACAGAAAGTGGACATTTAGTGGTCCTAGAAGAGCTGATGGAGAGATGAAGCAGGCTTTTGGCCTGTTCAGTCCTCCACACCCTATTAGAGCTGCTGAAGACTGGACAACAGCTGAGCTGGACATGCACAGCATGGAATAACAGATTCCAGTGAGCTTGCCAGCACACAAACACGAAGGGGCAACATTGTGTTGGGAAAAGTGGGCAGCTAAGTCAAGTGGCAAGCGTCCCCTCATTTTATTTCCTGCTGTGCTATCTGTAATGACACACCGCAGCCGGATAATACCCCAGGGTAATGTCAGGGGAAACACACGCATGGCTAAAAAAAGAGTTTTCCTCTTTGGGTCTATGACTGATGGGAATACTCTGTGACTACCAGAATGAGTTTACTCAAGGAGTGAGAAAGACATGGCCATCATAGCTTACTGGAATACTTCTACTATAATCTCATTCAGCCTAATCTCTTTTACATTAATCTCTTTCATCCTCTCACCCACTTAAATGGACCTTTGGATAGAATACTCCAACATTCAGCTTTAGCACCCTGTTTCCTCGGTTCTAAGTGTTTTAAGTCAAATGTTTCTGTACTTTGACTAAGTTCGGGGAATCATGCCCAGTTTACTGTCAATGATTACTTGACATTTGTTATGCTGGCATTTGGTTCTTTAGTATTCAGAAGCTTTGTGCTCTAATGGGGCTCTTAGGGGCTTCTTTATAACTGTTTTAAATATTTGATAGAGAAACTGGAAAATTGCAATTACGTTGCTAAATATTGGGCTGTAAAAATGATGTCAGACCCAGGTCACACTAGCTTAAAGGCTGAAGAGCACTAGACTCACTTTCAGTGGAGAAGTAAGTAAATAGTTGTTTTTGGGGCAAACCCAAAATCAGCCCTGTAGCACTTTTTTATCCGACCATAGCTGCAACAGATGATGTAAATAGTGGTTAAGTCGAGATATGCTGGTGTTTTCCTACAAGACATATACATATGTCCAGGAAGAGCCTCTAGCTCTGGTGCTTGATTAGATCATTTGCCGTTTTGGATGTGACCTTTATGCACGAACACCAATGACATCACAACCAAGAATATAAAGGGCCTCACTATATGCTTCATGCAAGTTTGAAATTATGAGGGCGTGTGTCTGTGTCATCACTCTTCCATTGGCCGCTGGTTAGTAATGAGCTTTTGTGTCTTTGACTGCTCTGAGGCAGATGACCTGGCCTGCTTCACAGCGAGCTGTGACCCCTGGCCTTTGACCAGGCGGGTAATGAAGTCTTATCGTGGCGGGTGAGCTTCCTGTGGTGGGACCTCTGTACGTGAAAGTGCTCTTCCTCCATACGCTCAGTCTATTGTGTTAGACATGCTTCGTCAGCAACAGGAACCCAATATGTGCATGTGTGTATGTGAATGAGAGTATGCATGTGTCTCTTTATTACAGACCCACGGGAAACATTCCAAGAGGGGATAGAAACGCCCTTAAGGCAAAAGCTGGGGATGCATAGACTTGGAAGTAGTCTGTAAATGGACTTTAATGGCAGTAAGAGGTGGACTTGAAGGAAGCTGTATATCTGTATGTATAATTTAGGGTTTGTTTTTGCTTTCTAGTCAAATAGTGCTGCATAGGATGCAAAGAAAGTCAAGAGCTTTATAGACATGATCCATGCTTTCAGTGAATGGGCCGTGATAGGGGGTTAAAATTCGCCTTGCTGCAAAGCAGGAAACTGAAAAGTAGTTGCTAAGTGAGAGCAATGAAGCAGTTACTCTAACTATTCTATCAAATGTCTCTATTTGCAATGTTCAAACTATGGTGTCTGTGTGGTGAGACAGAAGTACAGTAACAACTATTATGTGGTGTCTTTCTAAGTACTTATCTCTAGAACTGTGGTCACTTTGGTTACCAAATGAGGGAAATCCCCAATCCAACAGTGGAATATCTTAAAATAAAATGTGTGTGCACAAACACTTCCATCTCTTTGTAATCAGTGATGGGAAGTGCAATAAATAAACATGCTGGGGAAACTCGAAAGCCTGGCAGAGAGATGGAACCTCTTAAGAGGTCACCACTATCTGACTCACTCACACAGAAAATGAAATGATGTAATTGTGTGAACAGTCCATTCACAACCATCCATTATACCTCAACGATAAAAAAAAAATAAAAAAAATACATGGGACTTAATTTTAGAAAGTGGGTCCGTCAACACATAATTAGTAGAGATATTTGAACTTCCTTTTGGTTTGTTTCGCAAATTTGCAGAAAAGGTCTGTAAACAGTGACAGATGGCTCTACTTAGCATAAAGTTAATTGTATGCATGTCTGAGTATGTGAGAATGTGTGTGGTCCTCTATGGCTATGGAATGGAGTGCTAAATTGAGGGTGGATAAGGTGGGTGTTTTTGCATATGGGTATCTGGCGCATGGCATAACATGTTGTTCTAAGGCCGCACTGCACTGAGACTAAAGCATAGTGACCATAGAAACGGCGTCGATGTTTGGCCCATATCTCTCCTGCATAATATGGGTCGACTTTAATAAGACTGTTAAAACTTCCTTGAGTTGAAAAAAATTGTGGAGCTACTATTTTTGGCTGAACACTGGCTCCAAACTGAGAACTGCAGTCATGGGTGGAAAAAAAAGGAAGACAAGCCAAACAGACAGACATGTGAAAGCAGGCGATAGGGTATCTGAAAAGATGCACTCAGTTTTATCGGAGGAAAACTGACCATGACCCTGAGTGCCCCGGAGGAATGCTGGGACATCGGAGGTCAGGAAATGCTGTGGAGAGAGAGAGTGAGTGGGGTAGAGAGAGAGAGGGAGAGAGAGGAAAAGGCAGTTGAAGCATTCCCCTCATCCCCCTCCAGCTGTTTCCCTTCTTCATCGACCCCCATCATTCTGCAGGAAACACCTCTGAAACCGAGGCCTGGCTGGTCCATAACATCTCTCGCTCTCTCCATTCCTCATTAGCTGCTCTGTAACTGGGCCAGCTTTGATGACTTGGATGAAAACATTGGAAGGAAGAACAGGGGATGTGGCAGCAGTCCTAACGGGCCAAAAAAACAAAAACTGAGACGTCCTCTGTCACACAAACCACAAGCCAGTGATCCCACAGGAGACCTCTCTGAATCTGGTTGTACTGATATAGCCCAGGCTTCCATCTCAGGCCTGAATACCACGCAGGCCTTGGGAGTGCTTTCTCCACAGAGGTAAGCTGAGAGGCACTGTTAAGCTCAAGGAGCTCCAGGCCTGAAGTTTCCTTTCATCAGACGCGAGCCAGCAGGTTGACATTTAAGGCTGATCTGAGAGCAGCGCTCTCTGGGCGGCTCCGTCCTGTGCAGCCATTTGAGCGTATTCGCTCTAATGAAGATCAGACCCCAAGCCTGTCAGCAACTCTGCCAAAACTCACCAGGACCTGGCATTCCCAGGTGCCTCACTTCAAAGCCTGCCACTTTGACTTGGTCCTTCAGGCAGTGGAGACCAATCCTGAGAGAAGTGAAATCACCACACAGGACAAAAAGTGAAGAATCAATTCCATCCCTGCAGGATAGGGTTCTCCTACACCAACCAAATGTGTTATGAAGACCAGGGACCGCGCATGAAAGAAGTTACAGACTGAATTTACAGAGCTGTCTTCACCCAAGAAATAAATATATGATAATCAGCTTTTACAGAATGGCTTCTTCATGTATTACTATTCTGTAGTAGGGAGCCCAGCCATGTCTTACCCTGGTTACTACACATAAGCGCACTAACACTTAATATGGAGACAACATTGTGGTACTTCCAGTCATAGAAATTAAATAGAACTGTAAAATGTCTTCCATGCGCCTCCTCCAGCTTCCCCAGCCTCCTGAGTGAGTTATGGCACAGACTGTAAAGTGCTAAACTACAGCAATAACATGTTTACTATGGCAAGAGTGTTATTAAGTATCCAAGTCGTGGTTTGCTGACAGGCTTTCGAAAATTAACCAAAGTGAAAATGGCAGTATGTAGCTGTAACAGGCAATATAAGCTGAAAACTCTTAGCAGCTTGCTCAGTTAGGAAATCCATCCATCCATCTATTATCTACCCCTTATTCCTGCATTCAGGGTCGGTGGTGGGGGCTGGAGCCTATCCCAGCTGCAATGGGCGAAGGCTGGGTACACCCTAGACAGTTGCCAGCACGTCGAAGGGCCACATATAGGGACAGACAACACGCTCACATTCACACCTACAGGCAATTTAGAGTGCTCAATTCACCTATTCCCCAAAGCACGCATGTTTTTGGTTTCACTGAATGTAGCTTGGAAGGTAGGCTGCAGGACTAAACATCCTCCAAACTGTAGAGGCATTGCCATGCCTGATGTCATGGAAAACATGGGATCACATGATCAACACAGAAAAACATAGCCATCTTCATGTCCCTAGAATCACAAACTCTGTGATTCAGCAAATACGTGACGTATGGAGATAAACCTCAGACCCTGTGTTTTCGTTTTTCCGTCAGCCACGTGCACTGTATGTTATCCCCATAGGTTCTCTCCTAACCCTGGTTATTAGAGATTGTCTAATTAGGCTCCTAAAGTGTTCACAGATGTGTGCGTGTGAGCAGAGTGGGAGTTAGGTAGAGGGGAGAGAGGAGTGGGATAGTTTCCAATGTGAGGGTTGTAAAAGAACATAAAAAAGAGGGGCAGGGGGGCATGGGCGCCACAATGTGCACAGCTAAGCGTCTTGTTTCTGTTTTCTCTCTTTCTTGATCTCCCTCTTGCCATATTTTGCTGGTATATGGGTTCTCACATGACAGGCACTCACAAGTTGTGCAACACTTTGTGAACAGAACATTCTAAAACACTACTGAGAGCTTGTAGAACGAAGAAAAACATTAATGAACACGCTCCAATGGCCTTTACCGCTGGTGAATTGAAAGCCAATGGTCATTTAGCAGTTAAAAACAATCGTTAAATCTGAGAAGTCAGAACCCCTGTATGGGACAATCCGTTGGGACAGCTGGACAGATCTATGGCCATCATCTGTGTAGTATCAGAGCCAATCAGAGCGAGGAAAAACAACAATGTCAATTCCTTAGTGCATACTGGGTAATGTTCGTCTAAAATAGTACCACAGCGCGCCAGCCTCTACTCCGCAATCAACCTGGTAGAAATGGAGCAACGGAGGCTTTGTCAAAGTTTGGCAGCTGCTGAGGGGGCCTCTATAAAGCACTTTTCATTTTAGCATGGCTAACAATTTCCACGTTTATCTTCAGGCCCCTGTTTGAAGGCAACACAAGGGGTGCTACAGGGGTAGTTAACCCTCTAATGCTGAAGCAAGAGCAACTATTTTAGTCACATTTAATTTTATATGTACAGAACATGACAGACTGAGGCAAAGTTTTGTTTGTCACTGATTGTTTTATCAGCCTGAACTGATGCTAGGAATGTCAGGGTTAAAGTGCCTTTAAAGAGCTAAACACTATAGCCCTGCTGAGCTGATAAAAATGAGTCACCTGAATTAAAAATATCTTTAAAAAATGAGCTGTTTCTCTTTTACAGAGAGGCCTCTTCATCTCCTGCTGCTTCTCTGTCCCATTCCCTTTCCCGGAGTAAATTTTCCTCGGCACCATCCAACTTAGCGAAGTGCTCCTGGCTGCTTAGAGCATCTGGCACCAGCTGAGGCGACATGTGTCACAAAGTGTGGAGTGTAGAAGTGTATTTTTTCCATCTCTCTGCCTGTCTCTCCTTCTAAACTCTTCTCCTCTCTCTCTCTCTCTCTCCTTCTCTCTCTCTCTCTCCCCCTCTCTCTCTCTCTCCTTATGAAAACTGCTACTGCTTTGTTGTCTTGCGGCTCCAGGCAGGCAATGTGCTCCTCATTAGTGAGATTTGCTGCCCTTGTAATAGCTGGACAACTTAGTGGACAGAGAAAGAGAGGGAGAGAACAAAGGGAGAGAGAGAGAGAGAGAGAGAGAGAGAGAGAGAGAGTGTGTAGGGTTTGGAGAATGTTGTAGTCTGTTTCCAGAAAATGTCATGGTCTTCCGTCCTCACTTTGACATGAGCGAAACCATAAAAGCCAATGATAACTCGAATGAAACTCATGAAGGTTTCTATGGCCTCTGACTGTGTGACAAGCTTATCAGGCCAAAAGCTCACCACAAAGTGCTTCCGACTTATCGGAAGACTAAGAGGAATGATACATTCTCAGTGGGGTGAATGTGCCAGCTCATAAATTCCTGGTGAAAGCAGGCAGTAACAGAAAGGGCAAGCTACAGACTTACATGACTACTCACAGCATGTGTGTGGGAGAGACATCTGCGGTTTAAGGCTTCTGGTACCAACAGTGTGTAGAAGTGTGTGTGTACTGACCATGACCGAAACACAGTTATTATCACAAGATATAAAAATGACATCCAACCCCTTGAACCTCTATTATATTATTCAGTTATTACTCTTAAGTAATATTACCACTTTAAACTAATCAGTAACTACTGAAAGACCAAAAACTTGGTGAGGAAATGACCTCTACATGCTTTACCCACACTGTCAAAAAAAAATAGGTACTTTTCAAATACATTTTAGTCCCCCAAGGTACAATACTGTCATTTCGATCTAACTGTCATTTGGATCTAACTTCAGTCTTTTAATATGAAGAAAGAAAGGTTAAGGCATATGGAGCCAATACAGCTTAAAACTGTAACAGCAGTGGAATATGGCACAATTCTGTTCCCCGATTAAAGTCAAGAACTCATGCCATTGAGAGTACAAACCCAGTGACAGTGTTTGTACGACTTTTTTGTAGTTAATAAACTGTTAGTGGTTCTATAACCTTTCAGTCTAATGAGAAATTGCATACATTTACAGCATGCTAGTAAAGGATTACACTGATAAGGACTATTCACATGGGAAATCACAATCCGTCCATTCATTTTCAGTTAGAAAATCTGCTTTACTGAGGGGGAAATTAGTTCCTTATCCTAGGGCTATTGCTTTCTGCATTCAATATTTCATTTTATTTAATTTTTTATGATCCCTGTTTAAAATAGTGGATTAATCTAGTTCTCCTAGCATTGCAGTCCCCCCTGTTTACCACATAGGAGATGTAAGCGATTTCCATATTAAATAATTTCTAACCTGATTAAGATTTGATTAGCCATAAACACACAGTCAACGCAGTCCAGCTCACACCTGATTAGAAACTCATAGAACATTATATAAACAAAGTGCTCTATCATTTCTTATTATGTCTAGGCTAATGTTCATTAAAGCACGTCTACCTCAGCAACATTTGCTTCCAAAGAATGTATACATAAACCAACTGCGAGAACAGCCCTTAGGGTAACTTATGAGGAAAGAGAAAGGAAGAGAGGGCAAGACTGAGACAGTCATGACAAATACTCACTATGCAGTAGGCCACAATTGCTCCTTGTACAAAGCCAGCCAGCACATCAGTGGGGTGGTGCTTGTGGTCAGATACACGGGACAGACCTGTGTAAAAGGCCATCATCAGCAGAGTGAACTGGAGGAGAGGCCTCAGGAGGCGAGCTCCACGCCACGTGAACCGAGACTGCAGGTAGAACTGGAGAGAGAGAAAGACAGCAAATGAGGAATAAGCTACAAAGATCATAAGTTTGAATCAAAATCTCCTTTTTTAATAGTAAAATCATCTGCTTTTGTGTTAATTTGTGATCAGTGTCAACATATGTAGCATCGGGAGAGAGATTAATTAAATACTGTTAGAGTTTATTTTTATATCCTGAAGTTTCATAAAGAAATGGAGGAGTGTATCGAAGGAGTAAAAACAGGAAGAAAAATCTAAATGCAGGACAAAATTACACTAAAATGTAATTCATGACAGGATCAATGTACATTTCAATGTCAAAATAACAGTAAAGGGTAAGTGGGGCATTTGGCTAATGCTCTTATCCAGAGAGACTTATAATCTTTAGTTACAGGGACAGTCCCCCTGGAGCAACTGAGGGTTAAGTGTCTTGCTCAATGACACAATGGTAGAAAAGTGGGGGTTTGAACCTGCAACTTTGGGGTCATCAGGTTCACAGGGACGTGTTTTACCCTCTACAGGACAGTGTCAGAGGAGCAATATAGGAAAATGTCAAAGTTAAACTAAAGGACAGCATCAAAGGTAAACTACAGGGCAGTGTCAAAGTCAAACCCTGGGCGGTTACAATATCAGACTTTAGGAAAAGCTTCATCATTTGACCCAAAAACAAGGAATTATCCCCAACGAAGAATTATCTGTCTGGAAACAGGAAGGCTGATCATGATAAGAAAACAGTGTCAGTGAGAGAAAGAGAGATGGTGAGGAAGGGGCGGGAAGGGGTCAGGGGTACAGGGGTAGGTGGCTACATGACGCAGCGAGGCAAAAAAAAAAAAGGCCTCTCAGACAGGTCAACGTAGAAGTCATTCATTTCCTGCCTTCCCTGTCCTGACCCGAGGCATCAATCAACAACATAAGGACCATTTCCCTTACGTACAGCACAAACTCCGGTCACACCCACGGAAACCAGCAAAGACCGAAGTAACCGAAGACCAAGACCAAACAAACAATAACCTACAAGACAGACGTCGCCTCGGGCGTGCAGACTGCCGGCTAAGGTGTGGACGGGGTCAGCTTCGTCTTTGCCTGTGTCGCTCACATTGCAGGCATTGTGTGTGCCAGGAGGAAGGGATCCCTCCCTGAGGATGTTTGGGAATTGGAGTTTCCTCACTGCTTCTCTGGTGATATTAAGATCGGACTAGCTCACTGTCAATCACTAGCCAGCAGCCTCTTTTAAATCAAATTTTGGATTTATTTCTTTTATTAGAAGAGGTTATTTTATAATCTATTTACATTTTAGTTCTTTAAATTCTTTCATTCTTAAATCGAAAAGGATTTTTTTTAAAAGTACTTTTATTACTATTATTACTATTATAACGTTTCTTCATTAAACACTTGACAATCTCTTTTGCCATTTACTGTTTCACTCTTTTGTTTATATACACTGTAAAGCATTCTGAGTTGCATCAGGCATCAAAGGTCCTACGTATTATTTAAAAACCAACGGCTTCTTCTTGTTATTATTATAAAAACTATAGACTATATAGACTATGTAGTCTAGACTATATAGATGAGAACTGATTTGTCTTGTGAGGTATGGAATTTTCCAAGCACCCACACATCCCAAGTCATTTAGTGACTTGCTAATACACCATTCAACAACATCTTTGAGCAGGAGGATGATATGTGTGTGTGGGAAAGTGTTTGCCCCAGATAATAACTGTCTGAGTCTCAGACAGACAAAAGCACTGTGTGCTAATGTATTATGCAGGCATGTTATGGCAAGAAAGGATTGAACTGGAAAAAAACCCAAACACACATCACTGACTCAGCATCCTGGAAATAACCATTCTCTCTCTCTCTCTCTCTCTCTCTCTCTCTGTTCTCTCTCTCTAATACCTGCTTGTGTTTGAGTGTGATAAGACACCATCGTATACAGAAATGAACTGGGATACTGGGATGGAAAGAAAATGCTTTTCAATATGAAATGTTTTTGGTAAGGAATAGTTCAGAAAAACAAATTTTCTCAGTTTACACTTCATCCCAGATACACCAAGAGTCAACAGGGAGCCAAATAGGCCAAGTTCTTGTAAAAAAGAAATCCCCAAAACTTGTATTTCTCAACCCACTCAAAACCACATTTAGGTCACAGTAGAGTGCACTATAGAAATGTATGAAAAACACTGCTATTCACAGCCATTTCAGACAATACAAGACCAAGTATTCACAAAGCTGTCTTAAACTGTGTTGACAGACATTTTGGTCAAGTAATGTTCTGGAAGCTATTTGATGACTTCAGATGTCTAGTGTTTGTCATCAAAATCCTTGTAGCTCCAGTTCTAAACTAATGAATCTATATCTTGACTAAACTGGGAGTTGAAATTGTGTACATTTGATTTTTTTCACTACTTCTCTACAACTCCTTTAAGACTCTTTTACTACACTTTTAACCCTCAGTGTTGGGGCCTGTTTTTTAACCTGCACTTCTCTATTAATAATGTAATTTGTCAAATATGATGGCACATTTATTTTGCACTCCAAAGCATTATTTAACTAAGCCAAACATGTTTTATATTGTATTCCAGGTTTTAAAAGGACTTTCTTTCTTTTGGTCACTGAAGGACAGACAAAAGCCAGATAAACAGCTCTTTGGAAGCAAACCAGGCCTGAAATTCACCAGAAGTTTTTCAAACACTGCGCTGATGATTTTGCCACTCACCCCTTTAAAATCTCACCAACAATCTCTTAATATTAACAAATATCTTGAGCTGGGAAATCTCCAGTTTGGAGTTTTCACCTGTCTTCATTTATAATTTGCACATTCCGTACATCCCGTGCCAATCAAGGCCCATTTTTAGCAGCTGGGGGAAAAGGAGAAATGGCCTAACCCAGAATGTAGAGTGTTTTTAACCACTGATTTGTGGATATGAGCTGTTTCTGTCCCGAAAAAAAAAAGCAGACAAACATTTCCACCGAGGAATTGAAAACAAACATGCAAATGAAGTATGTGAAGGCGGATTTCTTCCCACCGAAAGCAAGGATGCTCTTAGTGCTCTGAGAGAGTTGTGGTCTGTGGAGAAAGTGCTTGTTTTAGTGTCAACAAAACCTCTTTAAAAAAAACACATCCAGATTATGATTCATACTGACTACGCAGTTAACGTGTTACTTGTGGTGGATTCAAATGACTCAAAGAATGCCGTTTTGTTTGTCATTGGGTTTTAATTATAGTTTATCCTTAAATTAACAATTAGCATTGGTCACATTGGGAAAAAAGGTATGGCAGGGGGCTGAATGCCTCCTTTTTGGTTTTTTACTGAAGAAAATAGCCTTTTCAGATAACTTAATTTTTTTAGCTGTGAATAGATTACACAGTTAATCTAGACAAGCAAGTCTGTAATTACACACTGCCCTGCTGTTTGCCATCTAATATCATCATTATGTTTTTCTTTCATAAAATAACGGTACTTCTTAATGTCTACACCAACATTGGTGCAATTATAGATTGGTGGAATGTATAAGCTATTGACTTTCAGTTTTTTTATTGACTTTTACAGCAACCAGATGTGTACACCTTAACACACAGCTGGAATTAAAATACCAATAGTTAACATTTGATGTCATTAACTGAAAGAGGATCTAAAGGGGAGGGTTTTGGAGACTCTTCCACACTGAAGCCAGATATCAAAGCAGGATCTATTCATGGAAGTGATGGAAGTATTAGTGTTTATGTTATTTGCGGGCTACAGTATGCAAATTCCACTCCCATTCATAGATAACGACTATTAAAGAGACCCTGTATGTAAACTCAGGGACTCCATCGTGGCAAAGATCTGTTACAGTGATCCAACGATCTAACCTCTTCAGTCAAGCCAGTGAGGTGAAGTGAAAGGGAAAATTAGGGGAGAGTTAATAGTTCCCTCGCTTTCTTCCCTGCTGGCTGTCGTTACACAATGCTGCGCAATCCCTGGAATGCTGTTGCCTTTCATTTTGAACATAAACAACTGGCCACAAAACAAACAAGTCAACCGGAGCCGCGGGATAGTGTACATCATGCACTCATTAACACACAAACACAAACGCACAAACACACAGGCAAGGAATGTGGCACATTCAATTAGCCCTAAACCATTGCTAATGTTAAAACCAAACGCATAAAGCCGCATGTAACTTATGGCAACTATCTGCTAAAAGATCAAAGAGTTGCAATTAGTGTTAATCTCCTCACTGCAGACTGGGACACAAGCTGAAAAGAGAGAATTCGAGTGTCTAGACAGGAGTGCAGAAAGGGCACTGTGGACTATTCAGGGTCATGGAGAGGTGTGATGCTCATTAACTATACAGCTGCTTCGTGCAATTCGGGTACAATAAAGTGACATGACTGGGGAAGATCAGTTCTAGGACGTTAACCCCCAAACAGCGCCGTGAAGGTAAAACAGCTGTAACTCATTTTACACACCCGTTGTAATAATGCCTTATAATTAAACAGGCTGTTCCTGTCGCTGGGCCTTTAAGACTGATTTTTGTTAATGAGTTATTCTGATTGGCTACTCTACATCGTGCCTTGTCCAAAAATCGTTATGGGTTTAACTGTAAAAAAAGTGTCAGAAATTTACTGAAATCTACATGAAATGTATTACAAAATGATAATAATATTTAAACATATAAATGAATGTCCATATCAACTCTGCAGGGTGAGGGACACACAGCTTCTCTCCACACAGACACTGAGAGAGCTGATAACAAATAGGACCTGAAAACACCCTGCTAGACTCAGAGACAGGCCTCAGCTATCAGAGCTTAGATAGCTCAACGTGGTGAGGACACTTCAAACACGCACACACACAGACACAGACACACACACACACACACACACACACACACACACAAACACACAAGTGTTTGAATACCTTGATCTTCTAAGACATATCCAGGGTTTAGTGTGGATGTTAGACAAAGTGCATCCCTGATACTCTTATCCCGTACACACACACACACACACACACACACACACACACACACTGCACCTCCACAAGACATAACACTCCCATGCAGCAGATAACATGTGTTGTCCCACTGAGACTTTTTTCCATGCCTTCCCTGCAGGCAAGTGGATGCTACCATCAGATATCTGGGATGGGCGTAAGGGGGTTAATGCTCTGGCTTGGACAATGGAAAAGCTCCTGAAGGGCGTATTTTTAAACCCCATGGCTGTTTTTGGTCTAGGAACTCTACAGCCTCCATGCTTGGCCATGGGCAAGCGCTGAACCAGCGTGCAGTAAATATTTGGAGTGACTGTTAGGATCTCCTTTCCAAGTTTGGTGGACAGCGCCAGCGAGGAGGAGCAAGGTGGAAGAAAAAGAGAAAGGAGGATGAGAGAAGCTAAAAAAAGACAATTAAAAATCTTTTTTTTTTTCACTGTTACTTATCGATTAAGTAAAAACTGCCTGAAAGGTTAAATGCAAATATCACAAGCATATGAAATGTTTGGGTTATGGCATTATTCTGAAGCTAATATCTAGTTTCCTACTTAGTTTGCAAAACTAGTGCATCTTTTGAAAGGCAGTATAAAAATAAAACTAACCACATCCTCTTCCTCGCAGGAGAGAGACAGTGGACGAGAAGGAGAGAGCGGAGGGGGGTGCATGTTTTCTTTGCAGTGTTTTGACTGGCTGACTGTTTTCATGATATCGTACAGCATTGTCATGTTGAGCATCAGCCTCAACAAGGCTTGCCCTGCTCCTGGGCCGAAACAGGCCTGTTGCTCCGGTTCAGTGCTTTTCTCGGACGGTCTGGCTTTTCCGCTGGGGCTTTCCACACACTGACCTCAGGTCAGGCTTGAAGATGCCAAAACAGTGAACTGGGCTTTCTTTCAGGGCGACCGCAGTGCTGGAAATGATGAGTGCAATCCACAAAATTGTGAATTCTCCGAGTAAAATCTACCACTGTCACCAACTACCTCAAACATCATTTGTCCGTGGATTCATCACTCAGTTCCTCTCCGAGGCCTTTGTTCGAGTCTCCTCTGTGGTGCCCTGTTTCCTCTCTCGGCCGGCTAGCTGCTGGCGAGGTGCCATGCTCGTGTGTCGCCGAGTGGTTTGGGTGCAACGGCGGCGCCTCCTCCCGCCTCAGGCCAAACCAGAACACATGGGCTGAGAGGCTGGAGGTTAGAGTGAGGCTAGAAAATACCCAATCCCAAACCCACTGAAATCCCCACAGTCACAGTCACGCCAGCACACACACATCTACTGCCTCCAGTCAGCCATCAGTCAGCATGCTATTTAGTGTCACTTAGACCACAGTTAAAGTTCCCAGTAAAGTGCCATGGGATGTGTCCCTAGAGAGCTAGGTTTTTCCAATCTCAACCCAAACACCTTCAGTACAATGGGAACTGTTTTGCGAAAGGAACAGTGGATCAGCCAAGACATGTGCGGTATATTAACTTTATTTAGTTTTGCACATAGCTAATAAGAAAACCACTCCTTTCAACATCTGAAAACAAAAGAAGCAGTTATGTTCAAATGTAACAGTACATTTGCTCATTTTCATAGGCAGTGTTGAGTGTAACGCGTTACTGTAATAATATTACTTTTTTCAGTAACTAGTAGTGTAAGGCATTACTCGTCTGAAAATGGTAA